>JABFQM010000944.1:0-26376 GCA_022816865.1 Zelostemma sp. ZL-2020
GCGGCGCGGGTGGAATCGGCAGGATAATCGCCGTCAAACTGGCGAAACTCGGGTGCAACATCGTCATCTGGGACATCAACAAAGAAGGTAAAAAAACGTCCTCGCCCTTATAAAATAATTCTCGAAGAAATGACAATAATTACATTAATTCGGAAAAAGATAACGTTTTTCTCACACTCGAATCGCCGGCGCCGGTGATTTTATCATCGCAGTCACGTGGGCATTTTATGACATGTTTTCGAAAGCGTAATAAAAACGTGTGAGTCATAAATTCGAACAAACGCGATAAATTTCCTCCAATAAAAAAGACGGTAAACCACAGGATTTCAAAATCCGCTTCCCGGGTTTTTGATGTCCCTCATGTTTAAAACAACTCTCCTTCTGACGAAAATTTGGTCAGTTTCGGTAAACCCATGAAAATTTACGAACTAAATATTGCAGGAATAGAAGAGACCAAGAAAGAAGTGTTGGAATGCGGCGTCAAATGCTGGGGTTATCATTGCGATATCGCTGACCGAGAAGAGGTCTACAAGAACGCAAAAGCCGTCAAGGTCGAAGTCGGAAACGTGAGTACACTGCAAATTTCAGGGACGGAAAGAGAGTCCCATCAAACATGCACTGGGCCCGAGCGAACAGCGTTCAATTGCGAAATTCGTGAAAAGCCAAGCACGCTAATGAAGAATTTTTTTTTCAGGTAACGATATTAATAAACAACGCCGGTTACGTCTACGGCGACACATTTCTGAACATTCCCGACCAAGAAATCCAACGCACCTTCAATGTAAACATACTCTCGCAGTATTGGGTAAGTCGCGAAATAATAATCGCAGTTTCGAATCCTGCTTTCGAATTTTCCAACTTTTGACTTTGCAGATCGTCAAGTCTTTTCTTAAGGACATGATGAAGGACAATCACGGCCATATCGTCACCGTCGCTTCGTTGGCCGGAATGATGGGGACCTATAATTGCACGGATTATTCAGCGACGAAATTCGCCGCCATAGGATTCCATGAAAGTCTTTACACGGAGTTGAAGGTATGAAAATGGAGTGAAAAATGGAGAATTGAGATTGTTTTAATCGGCTCTTTTTTCCGTAAAGGCTCTTGGGCATAACGGAATCAAGACGACGTTGGTGTGCCCTTATTTGATCAACACGGGAATGTTTAATGGCGTTCGTCCTAGGTAAGATTTTTCCCATTGAATCATTCTCAAGGTAATTTTTGTGTGCTGAAACTTTTTGCAGGTTTATTTCCATGCTGGAGCCAGATTACGTTGCGGGGAAAATAGTCTCGGGAATATTGACGAACGAGGTCAATGTGGTTCTGCCAAATATAACGAAATATCTCGTGCCTCTGAAAAAGTAAAACATTTTTGTGTATCGATTGACGAGCGATTCGAATTCCAATTAATGTGATTTTTTGCAGCATCTTGCCTCCAAAAATGTGCTGGGTGATTCTGTACCAAATCATGCAAGCACCTCAGTCCATGATGATGTTCAAGGGCAGAAGTACGGAAAACAAGTGCAATGGACACGCGAAAGAAACCAAAGTTAACCGGAACATGACAGAAATCAATTACAACGAAAAACAGGAATGAATAACAATGAATTTCTTTCCTTCAGTTTCTTAAATGTACAAAAATGTGCGAAACGGAAAGATTCATTTAATAAATAATGAATCACAACAAATCGTAAAAATAATCCAGGCCTTGGCCAAGTTCCCAGATGGAAATTCCGATTCCCAACCGTCTCGCAAGATCGACTCTTTTTTTCACCGAGTACAATGTCGGATAAAACACGTATCCTCTTTTCTCCATTGACCTAGAAACAAACATTGTTCTCGTCAGTAGCTGGTAAAACATTTTCGCAGCCTATACAACTTTGCCAATTCTCACTTTATTTCGAAAAAGTGTTCTTTACTGTCGTCGTCCCATTTCAGTTTTCCTCTGTACTCCTGCAAAAGCTCCAAATACTCGGTGTTGATGACCGCTCCCCCACCTTGAGGCGTGTAGTGATTCCCATAGAAATTAATCCCCATCAAAATCTTTCTCCTCGCGGGGTCATCTTCCCTCGGCACCAAATATTCCACGCATTCTCGGATCCACTCAAACGGACTGTTCGGTCCTGGATTCTGAATGGAAGAAAAGTCGTACGTCATCAATGAAAACGCAGTGACGTAAGGTTCCAAAACTTCGAAATTCTTCCTGGAGAACAGTTCCGTCCGAGTCCTAAAAATGAAACGCAGCGTCGAGAAAATCAAACGTCGGTAAAATAGTGTTGTTCTTTATCAAGCGCACCCTCTTTTAGGAGGAATCGCGAGAACAACTTCCAACTTGTTATTCCGCAAATATGTAACGAAATGTTCCGCTATCGCTTCCAGGTCTTCTGAGTCGGATTGATACGCGAACTGGTTCCAAAATTCCAAAACGTAACCGTCGAATCCGTGCTCCTAAAAGGAAAGTAAAATCAGTGAGATGAAGCTTCGAAAGTCGGAGCGCTTTTAATACCTTTGCCAGCTTTACCAGCTTTGCAAGCATCATTGTCCCGACTTTGTTCAATGGAGAAAGTTCCTCGATAGTTTCGTCGTCGAAATTTTCGAATATCACTCTGGGCAGAACTGCAATTATGAAACAAGCATTACATGCTGTAATCAGCGTTTCTTTCTTTGTATTTTGGAGCGTACTTCGAACCGAGTGTTTTTGGTCATCCAGCGCTCGCATTTCTTTGGTCCATTCGAGTTTGAAATCGTGGGTCTCTGGATTTTTCAGCATGTCTTTCCCGGAAATCTTCAGCCATACGGGGGACACCATAGTAAATTTCCCATGAAACGTTTTCGGCATTTCGTAGCCAACTTGTCCGTGCCACTGGAAAAAAAGTTTTGTTAATCGAGTTTTTAAACGGAGGAAAATTATTTTTTTCTTTCTACGAGTTACTCGTTTTTTAAACGCAGCGATCGCTTCAAGGTTGACTTATCGGCGTCAGTGCGTTTACGTTTTTTTTTTATCGGGACTAGTTTTTATTTTTATTAAATAATACATAAAGTTAAAGATTAGACAAAAGAGGTTAAAACATTGAATTTAGGTTTGGAATTTCTCTATTTCTCCGAGTGTAATAATTACGAAAAAGGGGGGGTTTATGGAAAATTGGGAAAATAATACGTACCGGAGTAATGTAGCCGAGAACGTCACCGAAAAATTGTCGTTTCTTGGTGTCTTTGAAATACGTGCCATGTGCCCGTAAAATATCCACGGCTGTTACATTTTTGCGAATTAAATTTCTATCGAAAACACTCTTAGAAACGGGTCCTCGCTAAAAGCATAAATCGCGTAAAAATTGCACGTCGACACAACTGTCATTATTCCGATTACATACTTTACTGACTATTTTCTCCTTCTTCTTATTTTTACTATCTGGCGATATGGTGCCCCATGTCCTCGTGATTTCACCGACCAATATTAAACCAACAATTAACGAAACTCTAAATTTCATAGTTTTAACGCGCGATAAACAGCGGCATACGTGTACAATGCGTGCCGGCGTAATAATGAAGTCGAAGGTTGTGACAGCGACCGGTAAGCTAGAAATCCCCGAAGAATATCGACTTTTCAAAACGAAAAATGAACATTTTCAAATCCACAAAATTCGAATTTCGCGCCTTCCGAGGAAATTCCCCGGGAAATTTGAGAACTGTAAAATCATCGATTTTTTCGTCATTTCCGATTCACTTTTCGAAATTTCTTCGATGTTTTTTAACGTATCCAAAATCGATTCGTCTTTCTGTCCCGTTGGAATTTTGATAAACGTATTGTTCGTCGACGATAGCGATCGTAAAATCGATCACGATCTACATTTCTCCTCCGGGGGACTGTTGGTGAAAACGTGTGCCTCGTGGGAAACGCAAAGGCAAAACGATTGCTCATCATATAAGGCTTAGCTTTCTGTTGAAGACGCCAGTTTGAAAGTGCGAGTCCCGCCACATCGTGAACATCTTTAGTTAAACATGTGCGCGTACGTGTGTCCCCGGCGTGACTCTGCGCCGCGGTTAACAATTTTATTCAAATTGCTATTTTTAGTCCTCGGTGAGTTTCCCCCCTCCCCCCCCCCCCGCTCAAACCAACTGCCCGAAATTTCACTCGTTTTTCAAAACCGTTTCGAATTGTTTGACCTACTGAAGAAAATATCTAGTGTAATCGCGTACGTGATTATCATATAGAAAGTGATCCGAGACGATTTCATTTTCGTAACGAAATTCGAGATATCGCGATTCGCGAACCGGAATTTGGAAATTCGCCCGCAAAGGCGCGCGTTTTGAATTGCCGGAAGTTTCGCTTCCTTTTTACAGGTCCGAGAGAAACGCTTTGTAGTCGGTGCATACACGCGAGAAAGTACACGTTAATGTAACAGCAATAAGCTTCCGCGGAACGTTTACGTGCTGATTTTATGCGGCAGCTTTTTGCGGCGTAAAGTTCCGATAAAATTAAATTCAACCGCGAAACGAATTCAGATTAAAATACATCGATTCTTTCTCTTTTCAAATCGGTTCGATGTTGTTTTTTCCGTGAAAAATGCCGAGTGAAATTGCAGCGGTGGAATAAAATTTAGAGTGTTTTGAAATTCAAGCTTCTGAAAGTGCGGAAGATACTTTAAAGGACACGCCTTGCGTGAATAATAATAAATTCTATAGAAACCCAAACGCGCCAGTGCACAAAATTTGGACCCCTTCGGAATGCGCCAAATACTTTTTGTGTTTAGGTGAGTGCATGCATGAATTTGTCAATTACAATTATTCGCCTGTCACTGCATGGTAAAATCCCTCTGGTGTCGACCAACGGAAGCTACAAAGCACGATTAAAAAAGTGAAAAGGCGAAAGAAATAAAATTTATTTTGGGAACAGAAACGCCAAAACTCGCAATTGATAACATTCCGATGAATTGTTCCCAAAATAAATCGTATTTCTTTCACCTATTCACTTTTTCAATCATGCTTTGAAGCTTCCGTTGGTCGACACCAGAGGGATTTTACCATGAAGTGACAGGCGAACAAATGCATCGGAAAAAGTTGCTGATTTCGATCAAAGTTTTCTCAGCTTCAAGACGACTGCTCTGTTTTGCATTGCGTAATGAATGAGAAAAATCTGTACTCATAAGTAGCGCAAATTTTTAATGTTTGAAAGTACATATCGCGGACAAATTGCATTAATGACCTAACCTAATTAGCGGCTTTTTTCCGTTCCCACGCACCACATGCGCGACTATTATACAATTCACCCGGAGGTTTATAAATCCGCGAATTACGCAATGCAAAATTACGGTCTTTTTGGGGCGATTCATCGCTTTTTCCTCCGCGTCAGCGTTTTCGAAAGAATTCTTGACATTTAATTCAGGGGAGTTTCGTAACGCGCGCGGAATCATTAACCGAAGCCTGATTGATGGCATAATTTATTTAACGATTTTTCGTTTAACCAATGATTAATTTCCACGCGAGTCACGACACGCTACGGATTCAATTAACATTTCCTTCGATTTATCTCGGCTTTTCACTTTCTCGCCGACTCGTTTTTCCCTCGATCGCTATGAACAATTCGCGCTTTTTGCAGGTGACGAAGTTTTCGCATTCAAATGCTCGGAAGGCTTGTTATTCGACGTTTCCAGGCAAATATGTGACTTTGAATCGCAGGTTGATAATTGCGATATAACTTCTGGTGAGTGAAAGTACGATTTTTATGAAACATCGAAACGCATGTCCATATTTTTATTGCCGCAGTTTCTCAATTTTCTCACTCTTCGAAAAGGACGGAGCGAGCGTTAGAAAAGGACGGAGCGAGAGTTAGAAAAGGACGAGATTATACAAACAAATTTGACGAGAAAATTGTTTTTAAAAAGAGAACATTTTACGTAATTAAATAACGCTGTTAATCTACGATTAATTTCACATTTTCCTGTTCTAAAAAACTAATTCGATTCCAATTTCAGCCATTTTTCAACGAATTACAAAAAAGCTAAAAAACCGCAACAATCCACGATTAATTTATAAAATTACGATGTTGAAAAAAACCACAGAACACGCATTGCAACATTCCGTAATTTCTCGTCGTTTTATACATTTTTCAAACCAACAAAAATAATTGAAACGACGATACATAAATTACTGTAATTCAACAATTGATAAGTAATTTGCAGATGAGCAAGCGCCGAAACCGTTGCTCGAAGCAGGAAATTGCGAGGAGAAAAAACTAGGCTGTGCCGATGGAACGTGCCTCCCGGCGCATTATTTCTGCGATGGAAGCGTCGACTGTCCCGACGGATCCGACGAGGGATGGTGCGGTAAGATCTTCCGCTCTGATTGCAACGAACATTGTTCATCTCCACGCACTGAAAAATCCAATTACAGTCCTCATTAATATTTACAACCTCCCAGCTTTCTCCTACTCAACTCTACTCGACTTTTCGTCTGGTCATGAAACTTTTCTTACTCTTTTCCAGATGTTCGAAACGACCAATACGCGGCTTCCCCGTGCGACCCGGAAAAGTGCAAATTGCCAGCCTGCTGGTGCTCGAAAGACGGGACTCAAATCCCGGGGAATTTGTCGGTCCCGACGGTTCCCCAAATGATAATGCTGACCTTCGACGATTCCTTGAGCTCGGAAAATTTCAACCTTTACAAAAGTACGAACACCGGTCTTTTTTGCGATAGAGATTTTTCACACAATTTCTGTCGTTTCAGACATTCTAACGAAAGAGAGAAGAAATCCCAACGGTTGTCCGATAAAGGCGACGTTTTACTTGAGCCACCAGTACACGAATTACAGGGACGTGCAGTCCTTGTGGAACATGGGTCACGAAATCGCGGTACACTCCATCACGTAGGTGTTTCGATAAAACTTGTACATTTTTCCAATTTAACGAGGACAATTACGAATTTAGTCATCGAGGACCGGAAGAATGGTGGACGAACAACGCGACCATCGAAGACTGGTACGACGAGTTCATCGGGGGCGCGAACATTATTTCGATG
Source organism: Zelostemma sp. ZL-2020 (assembly GCA_022816865.1). Lineage (NCBI taxonomy): Eukaryota > Metazoa > Arthropoda > Insecta > Hymenoptera > Platygastridae > Zelostemma > Zelostemma sp. ZL-2020. The sequence continues at coordinate 7,014 of JABFQM010000944.1, forward strand.
TACGCCGGCGTCAGGATGCGAGATATCAAAGGTGAAGAAAAACCCGGTTTTCCTTGGAATAGAAATCTTCCGCGCTGAAAAAGAAACCGTTTTTCAAGGTCTGCGAGTGCCGTTCTTGCGAGTCGGTTGGAACCGGCAGTTTTTGATGATGTCGGAGTTCGGATTCACGTACGATTCCTCGATCGTCGCGCCTTTCTCGGACCCGCCTTTCTGGCCGTACACCCTGGACTACAAAATGCCCCACGCGTGCGTGGCCCCGGGACAAGTTTGCTCGAACTTGAGATCCTACAAAGGCATTTGGGAAATTCCTCTGAATCCTGCGGTGGTCGGGGCAAGTTTTCCGAATTCTGAAACAAAAATTCGACCTAATTCCTTTCCTTTTTGCTCCAGGATTCAACGTGCACGACCATAGCTACGTGCACGGAAAATTTATCTGGCGAGGATACTTACAAAACGTTCATGCTGAACTTTAAGCGACATTATCTGTCGAACCGCGCGCCTCTGGGGCTTCATTTCCATCCTTCGTGGTTCCAGGATCCGACGAATTTGTTCACTTTTGTCGTACGTGAAAGTTCGGGAAGAGGAAGCGCTTGGTTTTTCAAATTCTCGAAGTGTATTCTTGTTTTCCAGAAATTCGTGGACGATTTGTTGAGACTGCCCGAGGTGTACTTCGTGACGAGCCAAGAGGCTCTGGAATGGATGCGCCGTCCTACGACCTTGGACAAATTGCAACATTTCGCGCCTTGGCAGTGCGGTAAAAAGCGCCTTGAACCGCACGAGTACGCGTGCGACGTGCCGAATTCGTGTAAGCTGCCGAGCAAAGTGCTCAAGACGAACAGATACTTGCATACTTGCTTCGAGTGTCCGAAGCAGTATCCTTGGCTGAGGAATGAATTTGGTTCTGATTAAGCCTCTTCGAAGTTCGAGTCTATTTTTCTAAATTCTGGTTAAGCAGACGTTACAAGTGCTATTATTGAATTTATGTAAATATATTTGCAACGTTGATATTACAGGCTTATTGGAAACTTGTACAGTGTCGAAAGTATCGTTTAGATTTTTGTATTTTGTTTCGTACAAACATAGCATGACAAACAGTTTCTCAGCTAACTTAATTTCTCCTTTATTTACATTTTTTCAAGACGTGGAATGAAGTTGTAAATGAAAATTAGATTATCGTATGGTTATTTTATCGAGTGGAGTAACATTATCATTCTTGCTGGATGAAGGGATTTTGGATAGATTCCATGCCATCCACGGGGCATATTAAGACGACGGAAGTTCCTCGGCAAACGACCAGTCCCAACAATCGAGTGTCTTGGTTCAGCTTGTACGGATCATCGGGATCTGTAGACATTGGTTACAATTATTTCAACAGTCTCTTTGATTCGACATATTTTAACGTTTCTCTTCTTTGATTCCAAGTCTTCACCTCTCAGGTACTCGGTCGTGTTGTCCAGCACCAAATTCAGCAACGGATCGTACCCCTTCAAAATCCCCGCGACTTCTCGCCCGCCGGCAAACTTTACCCTGATATTTTTCTCCAAATATTTCGATAGGTCCAAAATACTTTCTTTCCGTTTCTTCTCCTTGTTATCCGAACTTTGCTGCTGGAATTATGATAAAGTTTAGATAAAATAATCGAAATATGCAACAAAAAAACGATCGAGAATTGTGTAAAGAATAAATTATTGAATGAGTGGTTTTTCTGGAGCATCGTGAAAAATGCTTGTAGAATTTGCATGTTTTTGTTTTGGTACTTAAATACATTGGGTTTATAACAATAAAAAAAATTTTTTCCGTAAAAGTGAGGTTAGGTTGTCGCAGCATCGAGCACTCACTTGTTTATTACCCTGAAACAAAGAAAATTATGGTTAAACTCATTAAAAATGAAACTTTTGTGATTATCGCAGTAATGAGTTAAGGATAATAGCAATGTTTTTATACTTACAGACATCGTTATTATGACGCAAAAATACCGCGATTTCAAAACACTTGTCAATTCGCGATGCGACTTTCGTTGCGTTTGTTACTTCCAAAAGCACGAAATCCGATTACTGAAAATTCTTAATTGATAATTTTAATGCGAAAAGTACTGACTATTGTTTAAATATTGCAATTTTTATTAATATAACACTGCAAAACCGAGTATTGACGGTCGATATTAACCACACACGCGCGACATCTATCAAAAAACATTGCAATCGTCGGCGTATTTTGAATGCGTATGTACAATATTTTCACGAGGAACAATCAAAACATCATTAAAAACGAATTATTCGATGGAACGAATACAGAAAACCTACAACTACGGTTTTCATCTACACGTTTGCGGCAAAAAAACGCTCTAGATTGTTGTTATCGTGGCAGGGTTGATCGAGTAATCTCAACGAGAAAGTTCGATGAGGAATTTTGTAAAGTGTACAGAAACGGTTAATTAGAGCTTTTCAAGTGTGCTGGGCACATTTTAAAACTTTGTGAATACTCCTGAGTAAGAAAATCAGAAAATGTTTTGATAAAACTCTAAGAAATTTGTGTGTCGATGTAAATTTTCGAGTTGAAAAATGCCCGTTCTCCCGCCGGTTTCAAGAGGGCGCTGCAGTCGCAGTTGTTTACAAAGTTCGGTTGAAAAATATACGCATAATTCACATAATTTGTCTTATTAAACGAAAATGATTGAAAAGGAATCGGATCCCGAGAACGCAGAAGATAAAGAGCCCGAGTATGAATTCGCGTCGCGGGAAAAACAAGAGGCTCGAGCGTTTTTACGCGAGCGATTTCTGCGAGTTGTTACCGGCATCGTTGGTAAGTCGATTATCAATATTTTACCCCAAAATAACACAAACAACACAACAATACGGATAGAACTGTTGATAACAATTTAAAACTCGCATTATTATTATCTGTTATTCGATGACAAGCTGTAATTCTCCGAGTTACAAAAACCTAACCTAAAAGACACGATTTGTTTTTGACAATTTTGCAATTTCGTGTTCCGTGATTTCTAGGGAAACAGTCCGAGTTCCATTTGTACGAAAACACAAATATCAGCGCCGAATTTCGAGGCATCGACGTCGACTGTTTAGAATTATATGTCAGGAATTTGAAAACGCCTCTGGGGGTGATACCGGAAGCGATACTCAGAACGAGCGATATCATACATTTCGGTATCCAGGACATCGAAGCTCCGAAATAACGAGACGACAAATCGAGGTAAAAAATCCGCCCTTTTTTCTGATTTTATTTTATTTTTCCCGCACAATTCGGAGAAAATGCATAAAAACCGCTGTCAATAATGTAGAAACCTGTAAAAGCCTCGTTTTCTCGCAAAAACTGGATTTCCAATCGAGTACAATTAAACTGGAACATTGCGTCTTTTTCCAGCTCGAATTTACATCGCGGAAAATGCCCGCAGTTTTTCCGCTCTTGGATACAGAAATGGTCTATTGGTGCTGTCGCAACGGAATTGTTAATTGTACCTAGTTCGTAATATTTATTGTCTCAGCTGCACTAAGCCTCGAATTTTACGAAACGGATCGTTACTCAGTTTGGAAACTGACTAACTCACCAATTGTATCATGATAAATTCGTTACGTTTATCAATTTTACTGTAATTGTAATTCCAGGAATAAAAACGTGACTCTTGAACCGCAAAAACCACGAGACACGTCTTGGAAATGCTTTGAAATCCGTTTCCAAGTTCTCAATTACGGTGTCAAATAACCACTGTAATGACAATCCCGAGCAAGCGTCGCACGCGTTGCTGCTCGTCTTAACCACGTCACCGTTAAACGGCGCAGCCGGTCTCCGGCGGTATTCGAGCAATGTCCAAACAGGAGATAAGGTCAGTGCGCGCAGGCGAGCACGTCTACGTAAAGTTTCGTCCTTCCTCGTCGCGCCTTGCTCACGTGTGCGTTCAGGTGCACTTTTTTCTGACCGATCTCCGGCCAGTGTCTCGAAAGACACGAAACCGCACGGTTCCTCGGCGCGTCTCGCCTCGTACGAAAAATGGACCTTCGAGTTTCGTTCCTCTTCGCGCTCATCTCGTGTCCGCTGATCGCCGCGGACAATCACACCCCGAATTTCGAGAAGCGTTACAAACAATTGGCCGAGATTTTGTCCAGCGACAGCGAGCCGTTGTTTTCCTGGAAGGATAATTCCGCGTCGAAGCCCCAGGTCGAGAAATTCTCGAAGCCGAAGTACGACCCGAAGTGGTTCACCGCGTTGTCGAAAATCGCCAGGATTCGGACCGCGGACGGAAGGAGTTGGGACGCTTACGAGGAATCCGGAGGAAATCACGTGGTTGGAAAGGAAGACCCGGAGAAGCAGAAAATCGGCTCCGGCGGGAGCGTGCATTTCCGGCCGAAGAAGTTTCATTGTCGCCCGATCCGAGATGTTTTCGTCCCGAAGATGAAGAAAAATTTACCCGCGTACGCTTGCAAGTTGGGGAGTCGAACCTTCGTTTTGACGAGCGAGCGGTTTTTGCAGGACCGCAGGGCCCACGTGGACGTCAGCGTTGACGACAGCACTTTTCTGCGGTTGAATTCCGGCCCGTTGCAGAGTCCCTTGGCCGAGGTCATTCCGGCTACGCTCGTTTTGAATAGGGAGAGGAACGATTATGGGATAAGAAGAACGTGAAGGCTGCCGAGGATCGGCTGCTTCGGAAGACGGATTTCGTTGAATCACTTTGCTGCGCGTTTTTTATGCGTTTTTTCATGGGTTTCTGTTCGTGGGTTTCGTGGAATCGAGATTCTTCCGAGAGCCGGATGAGAGAGGGAGAGGGAGATGAAATATGTAGCCCGCGCAAGTTTCGTTTGATTTGTTTTTCGGACGCGTCGGTTTCTTCGTCGATGTTTTTCTACCAGTGTATATCTTTTTGTTATTTCGAAAGAGCAAAAGTGCGAGCGATTTATTTATTCCGTAGAAAAGTTAAGCGAACGTCTTCTGTTTTGTAATAAATAAGGATGATTGTAAAAATGGTTTTCTTTTGTGCCAATTTCTCCGCGTCGCTTGTTTTTTTGTCTTCCGATTATCGAGCAATTTCAATGTCGATATGTGCCCGATCAAGGTAGCTTTATCGACTTTCACGGTCGAAGTAGAACGCGATTAACGATGGCTTTTATGGCTCGTACGTGCCGCGGGTACGAATTCTTCGGAATCCCAAAAACGACGCCGCGAAAACACTTTTATGCGTACAAAATTAAATTTTATTCCACACAATTTTTGCACGACTATCCTGGGTTAAAAGCTAATTTTTCGGCTGCGTTTACACAACTTTGTACAGTAATAAATAACAACATTGGACTACTCGATTAACGTTATCTTACAAGCACTTGAGTTTCACAATCTTCATTCGTCATTTTCCTCCGAGTCGCTTTTCCTCTCCTTTGTCCTCTCCCCTGATTCGAAATCCTTGAAAGGAACGTTTGAATCGGACTCGATGCTCTCCTCGATCGCCTTGTCGAAGCTCGCTTTGTACTCTTTTTCCTCGCTCCCTCCGGTCTCTTTCGACGACGAATCCTCCGCGAACTCTTCTTTGGGATCGTTCGCCGTCTCCGATGATTCGACCAAGGCCCACTTCGAAAGCGGCTTGAAACCCTTCATGGAATCTCTCATTTCCACGCGCCCCTGCCCCGAATAAAGAGGGTTCGAAGCGTGCGTGTCGTAGAGATCGTTCGGCTTCGTCTCCTCCCTCTCGATTTCCGCCGCCAGCTTCACCAGCTCCCTCTCCTCGGCCTCTGAAATCCCGGCTTCCTAAACAGACAATTTCTCCTTCCGTTTCTTTTTTTTCCCGAGGATTTACGCTACCTTAAGGACGCTGTTTTTGGGTACTTCGATGGGTTTCCTGCGGTTTAGTCTTTGCGCCAGCATCTCATTGCGCTCGTCGTGAAGACCGTTGGCCACCAAAGATTTCAGGACCGGGGCCATTTTCTCTTCCTCCTCGTCTTCCTCGCTGGACAACGCGATTTCCAGGTCCTCGGGCATTCGAACTTGTCGGGCGATCTTAGAAGGCAAATTTACGTTTTTCTTTATCAGCTTTTGGGCAGGGATTACAGTTTTACCTTCGGGTGGCTTTGGGTTTCGTGGAAAGCTTCGGCCAAGTCGGGATTTATTTCTTCCAGTGGCTCGTCCCCGTGTCTGATGTACACCGGGATGTAACCTGGGATGTCCGGTAGCAATTGCAACGGCAACGAATCTAAGGAAATTCGAGAGTACAATGTTTTCCTTTCCATTTTCGAACTCGGAATAAAGTGAGAATTTTATGCGCCATTAAATGCTATCGCGATCTTCTTGGTCGAATAAATCGACGTAAAATCTTAAAAGATTACGTTTTAAACTACGTAAAATTTTATGAAGCCAATTAAAAATTAATGAAATCATGTAACGGCTCGTAAACCCAGTCGAAATGATTGATAACCGTATGTAAATTTCATAAGTGCTTTGCTCGATTACGTAGATTCATTTTTAAGCGGTGAAAAAATTAAACGTGATACATCGAATTAAATTTTCATCCGCGATAATCCAATCGCGAACGAAAAAAACCAAAACGTGTCCCGTTTTTCGCGTTTGAAACAGTCCCTTTTCCGGGCAATCTCGTAATCCATGGAAAAGCGCGTTTCACTTCACAGATCACTCTGGCACTGAATCGAATCCTCCGGGAAAAGCGCCTCGTGTACTCACTGGCGCAGCCGATCGCAAGAACGAGAAGGCACGCGGCCCCTGATCTTCCTCGCAGCATCCCAACAGATCGCATCTTTGATTCGTACTGGGCCCCTGGACCACGGTGACTCTCTCCTTTATATGTGCCCAGACCCCTCCCCCCAAAAGGAGGGGGAGTACCCTCGACTTAAGCATCATTCCGTTGTCAGTATCGTGTCAAAATACAATCCCTTTGCATTGATTGACAGCTGCCTATAAAGCGCACCGAAGCCGATAGCGAACAGGGGGAAAATGATTCGAAGAAATTGAGCGATCCGCGGCGCTACACGCAACACTTACGCGAGCTTTGCTTATTGGACTGATTAAAGGAATTACGTATTCCTCGAAATTCCCCCGGGGTGCCCTCAACAAACTGAAATGTTGTAATTACGACACTTCGTTTTTTTGCCCTTGCTCGTTGGCAATCGACGGACACATTTATCTTGTTTTTCTCCTTGAAGTTTTCTCATCTTTTGATTTTCGAATTGTATGCAAAGTCCTCTGGACCTACTAAAATCATCGACTTCGTGTAAAACGTTCAAGTTTTGTTGCGTTTAATGAGGGTGATTAAATTTAAGTTCGGGTAGCGCCAAAGTCCTTCGTCTCAAAGTCGCATATCGAGCGTTTTCAATCATCTCGAAGTAATAACGACCTATCAGGCGCGGGAAAAATGTGGGAAATTGGCGTACGCGGCGGCGAGGTTTCGCTCTACTTTTTTGCATTTAAATCGATTTTCTTTGTTTTTAATCGCGGAAAATAATTTGCGAATCAAGCCGCGTCGAGTGAGTCATCGGCGATTACGCGATCGAAAATTTCATATGGTAATTAATTCGATACCCGATCTTTGATAGCGCGACGCGTTGTGTAATCGCATTTTTTCTTTTGTGAAATTCGGGCCTCGCGATCGCAGTTTCCGAGCGTGTTTTTCCGCGAATTTAATTGCTCGGCTTCTCCCTAATGCTTTTCGGACCGATCCTTCGGTTCAGACGCGGTTAACGAGCCGACTTTGAGCTACCGTTAGGCTTTATGCTTTTTTTTGCGCTCGACTCAGTGGCTGTTTCATTCGTTTCCCCCCCAAAGTAATTCCAACAGTTCTCGACTTTGTCTGAAATCTTCGTTTAAAGTTTTACCAGCGCGCCCTGCAATTTAACTGGTCGAAAATGGCAATGTCTAGCGAATGAGAGACGAGGAAATTGTCTTTGCGAAGTGGAATTCGAGGCATCCGCGAAGTCCGATCGAACGATGATGTTCAGCATTCAAAAGGTCATGATCACGCTTTCCCGGCGACATTCTATCGATCGATGTTTCATGACAGGTGATTCACCCAGTGCGAAATTACGTCACTTTCATTTCTACGCCTCGCTATTAAGCGGATAAATTAATTCGATCGGAGGAAAAAAAAAATTGTTTTTCTTTTTCATCCTCGCGTTGATGCCCGCGCCGATACACGCGTTGTTTTTACAAATGATGTGGTTTAACAGTACATTAATGCAACCGTTACTCAAGTACAGCCTTCGTGCGCGTAATTAAATATTTAATAAACGATGATTAAAGTTACTGAGCGCAAACATTGTTGCGCAACTTATTTATTTTCCCGCTCTCTTCAGGCCGTTTCGAAAAATTTTTAAACCCCGCCCCGTTAATGACGCCATTTTTTTCAGCCCGTAATTTTCGTTTCGGCGGATGCGTGATGCGAAATTTCTGCACGCACGCATCTTGGTTTCAAAAGTGGCGGCGGCGTCAATTAGAGCGGTGCAAATCCGGTTCGTCGTTTCGAAAATTTATAGCGTCGTTAATATTGGCCGCGGTTTCCATGTCATTAAGCCTTTTTAGACCCGATACTCGGGCTGAAATGATTTATTCCAATAGAAATTTAACGAGAAGCCATTCATTAAGAACAGGAATCGATTGCGCTTTCAGTGAAAAGTTTTTTCGCGTTTCGAAAAAAAAGCGCGTAAAAAGCGTCGCAGTATCGCTAGATAAACGCAATTGCCGAGCAGGATGATCCTATTGCGATCTAGGTCGAGTTTAATTGTCAATCAAGGTCGACGGTCTATTGATATCCTGGTTTGAAGCACCCATACGTCGCTTTCGACTCAACAGGCGATTGGAAACGGGGAAAAAATTCGTGGGGATGCTCGGGTGCGATACGAGGTTCGCAAGCGCGATCTTTTCCGCGATCAAACCGGTTTCTTCGGCGAGTGCGAATTTATTGCAGCGCTCCATCGCCGAAAACGCGGGAAGCTTCGCTTGTAAATCACTGATTAAACCATCTTTCGGTTAATTAACTCGTTAATCAAAAGATTGGGAAATAAAATGTTCGCGGACGAATCGAAGTCGCGGATTTATTTGCCTTTGTGGAAAAACATTCTATTCGACTCGGGGAATATTTTCTTTTGTTAATTCTGTATAAATCTGTGTAAATCGTTGAGTAATTAAGAGTTGTTTTATCGAGGAAGGATCACATTTTTTTAATTGTGGAGGGAATTGCAGTCGAGGCGGAATATTCATTTTATTAGCGGGAATACCGCGTGCCACTTGACGATCTCGGGCTGATATAATAGCAGCTTCATGTACGTTATTACACGATTGTATGATCGCCTATCGCCGAAGCGTTAATTTAACGCGACGAAAGATTTTCTCTTGCATCGAAACGCAATTTTTGTAGCGCTTTTGTTGGTTCGCGAACTCGCCAATTTTTGATATTTTTCGCTCGGAAGTACAATTAATTTTCGTATAAATAAAATGCAAAAATTACGATTCCGTCTAATTTTATATCTTTATTATTGATAAAAAAACAAAATTGCGATATAACATCGCAAGTTTTAGTTTCCGAAGCTGAAAAAATAATACAATTATAAACCGAGGTTCTTATGTTTATAAAAACAGTTCAAAATTTATATAAAACTGTTAAAATGCGTTAATTATAAAAGCAATTGTTTCTCCGGGTAAAATACTTGCAAATTGTTCGATTCGACTGACGTGAAATCGAAATCGAACCGGTTCACCTGCGGGAGGTCGCGAGCGATAATTTCACGTTCGAGGTGAGTTTTTACGGCGCCTCCTGGTTCGCCCAGTTTTTCCATAGGGCCCCATCGGCGGTTCAAAGACGCTTCTCGGCCAACGACGGTCAACGACCGGAAAAATAAAGAGGCATTTGACAAAGAACGAATCTAAAGAAGCCAATCGGTCGCCGGTTTGACCGACTACCCGCAAACCCACTTTTCCCGATAACTTTTCGATTCATTTTTCCCTCGCTCCGATGTTTTCGAATCGCTAGAAAAATGGCTGAGATCGATACCTGAGCAATGATGAAAAGAAATCGACTTTTTCATTGTTTCGAGATTGGACGAACGGTGAATCGCAAAGTTTTATTATCGCGGAAGTCGAGCACGAGTAATTGAGAAGAGATGGAGAGAATCGGTATGTCGATCAGGTCACTTGTTCGCGTCGAGCGTTTCGGCGCTGGATTCGTTCCGTGCCTGGTCCGTAAAAATAATGAATCAAAGTCTTACCGTTAACTCGAGTTTGTGGTAATTATAGGATGTTCCGCGGCGTGACGGTAAACGCTGGGAGATGGGCACGCGCACTTTGATACAGATATCCCGGAAAAGTTGTTAAAACATGGGATGTATTTTCCCGCGTTTCCAGAACTATTGCGGAAGTACCGGCGTCATAAAATAATACAAAAACCATCAACGGATTATCGTAACGGCGCCTTCGGTTTTATTTTTTGTTCGATGTTTTTTTAAGTTTAATCGGATAATTGGTAAATTTCTTTCGATACGAGTATGGAAAAATTCTCCGATTTATAACTGAGAGACGTAAAATAATTTCAATCGAAAATTTTTTTTGATTATTGATTCGCTTTGAAAAAATACGACGATTTGAAATAAAGGGAAATTGAAATCGAAGGTTATTTCAGTACATTTTTAATAAATAATAGAAAAAAATTGATGCCATTGATGAGAAACATTTTCTACCGGCAAATTTGAAAAATTGAAGCACTTTTGAAATACGTAGTGTCGAAAAGTTTTGAATAAAAGGATTAAAAAACTCGTATGAATAAAATCTAAGGAATTTCCAACGAATTGATAATGTACACCGTTTCCAACCTTCTCAATTCAAATTCCTCATTTAATAGTAAATATCAAAGTATCCAAATTTAGAAAAGGAACAAAAAATTATTCAGTTTCATTGTCAATCGTTTCTGGTTTTAAAAAATTTTTCACCGCTTGTAAGGCCGTTACGAGATCGTTAAAAATTCTTATTTCTCGTCGTAAACTTTAATGTATTCATCAAAAAAAAGTCATTGGTAAAGTAGGAACTTCAATCATTGAAAATTCCATAAAACCTTTTTTCCACCCGAACATTAACTACAGGCATCAATAATATTCGCAAAGAAAAAGTATCGGAGCAAAAAAATTCAACAAACAGCCGCATAATCACGAATAATTCTGTCAGACGCGTCCGTAGAACGGCAGGCAACACTCTCAGCACCGAAGTATAACTGGCAACTTCCAAGGCGCGAATACTTCGAAAAAAATGCTGCGATCGTGTCTCGTTAAAATAAAATGTTTCCCAGCGCAAAAATCCATTTCAAGGAACAGGGTAATGTTTTTCCGAGTAAAGTCTTCGCTAAACACACACCTTCATGTATAATAAATCTATTTATTGTTAATAAAGAACTCACAAAAACAGTACAAAACAAACAAAGCAATTCGTCGTTCCAACAAAAAGTACCGCGTTACGCAATTAATAAAAATACTTTCGTATCACATTTTTTTGATTACTTTTTCCCGTAAGATCCGGACGAAGCTTGCGCAGAAGCTTGCGCAGAAGCTTGAGAGTAACTTCCCCCATTTCTGAAACGACAAGAAAAAACACGTTCTTCTTCGTCGAGAACAAATCATCGGGAAAACGGTAAAAACTCACCCTCCACCGCAAGTGTTGCAGCCATTTTGAACGGGGTAGCTGGGTTGGGGATGGTAGACTGGCCGAGGGGGCGGGTGGTAGACCGGCTGGGGTTCAGGATAATATACGGGTTGCTGAGGGCGGTAACCTTGGAACAAATATTTCGTTGGCTTCGAACTATTTCATTGAATAATTTCAAGGTTGCCACTTGGAAACATTGCAAATTAAAGAAGAGTCCAGGCTTTTTCAGACTCAAAAATAGGAATGTTGTTCAAATAAAGTTTGAACAATAATTTCGCTGCTGACAAAATCTGTGGAAGGGAAATTCAAGGGGCAACCCAGGTTTTGGAAAATGGGACGTTTTTACCTCCACCGCAGCCTCCGTTGCAACCGCCTCCGTATCCGCCTCCGTAACCGCCCCCGGAATGCTTAGCTTTCAGTTGAGCGAGTTTGCACTTCAGACAAAGATGTCTCTTCCTCCGAACTTTCGTGAGTTTCTGGGGCTTGATGATTTCTTCTTCCAAAGCGTCTTCCAAATTCTCAGCATCCTCGAGGTCGTCCAAGTCCACGTCGACTTTGATCAGCTTCGTAAGTCCGTCCTTTTCTATCTTCTCCACTTTGAAGCCCTCGGCTTCCAAATCCTTCGCCACTTGGTCCAAGTCCACTGCTTTATCTTCTTCATCCGCTTCCACGACGAGGAGAATCGTCGCCAGAGGTTCTGCAAAATCACCGATAACGTTATCACTCTCGATTCGCAGATTTCGAACATTTTCTCACCCTTCAATTCGGGATGATCGTTCGTCAAGTTGTCTTTCAGTATTTCCACTTCTTTGCTCTCGATTCCGTCGGTTTCGTTTTTAACGGCGTATAAGTTAATTAAGAACAGCACTGTTTTCCCCAATTTTTCCTTCGCGAACTCTGGCAACGGAGGCGGTTTCAGCTCGGTCGCGAGTGTCGTATCTTCGTCATCGACGGGCTTCAACTCCGTCGAAAGCGATGTACTTTCGTCAACTTGAGAACCAAAAAGTCGAGAATTACCTTTTTTTCGTTTTGTTGAAATGGGAGATGAATGAAAGGTTTCGATGCGACAAAGTATCAACAGTACCTGGTTTCGCTTCCGCAACAAGAACGGCGCAGATCAACGCAACCGCTAACGTGGGCCACATCATTTTCATAGAGGCGAAAATATCACTTCAAGGAAGAAATGAATGAATGGCTATGGCACACTGCGTCTTTCATTTGATGTTGCCGCTTTTATACGTTCCATCCATCTTCAAATACACGCTAGTTCCTGCAGGTTGTACACATGCAAAATCTCGAGATTCTTGCGTAACGACGTGAGTAAGCCGGAGCGTCTTGCACCGTGTCGTCACCGACGCAGCTTTGTTTTCGTCTCGATTTTCGGTTTTCCCGAACGCGGAATTACCGTGGAAATCCAGAACCCAGTTACGAGCAGATTTTCTCGGTAAACCTTGGGGCAATTAAAATCGAGATCGTAAAAACCCAAGAGCATTTTGCGGTAAAGGTACGAATTTTCGAAATGATTGGGTCGATAATCAGAGCTCGTTCGGCGCACAAGTAGTAATTCAGGCCGAATAGCAATGCTTCGTTTTCGTGTTTAGATGTGTTATTAACTCCAACTGCGTCTTCGGTAAATAACTTTCTTACGGTCCGACGTCGAGTTTTTACCTCGGACGAGAAAATGAACATTAAATATTATTCGTTTCTCAAATGTCTGCATGTAACAATGACGCGAAACAGGTTTCTTCTCTCATCCGCGCTCATTTTCAGGATGTATTTTTTACACGCGGGAGTTTTATAGTTTTGCAACAGCAAACGTCTTTTCGACCATCTCGAAATAGTTTGGCTCTTAATTGGCGTTCAAGTACGCGCAACGACACGTTCACACGCGAACGGAAATTGAATAACTCGAGAATCATCATTCCATTAACCTTATAACTGAACCGCATTGTTTACGAATGCGTTTTCATTTCATTGAGCGCTTTTTATCCGCGAAGATTATAATTAGTAAATCATTCGAGTGCTCTCGATCGGAGAACGAAAAAAGATCTTTAAAAATAGATTCGCGCTTCGATGTCAGAATTTCGATGGAGGAAAAGCGGCAAAGCCGTTTGGCTTCTTTTCAGAGACGCAATAATTTGCTCCTGAAAACGCATCAAGTCACACAAACCGCGTCCAGTTCGTCCTTGATTAATGTCCAGAAAGTGTTCACGAAATGTTCTTCATTCTCAATTTTTTCAATTCCAAAATCAAACGTTGCGAAAGAAAAAGCTGGGGAAAGTTTCTGGGGGGAAAAAACGGCAATTTCGTTTGCGGAATCCGCTCAAAGTTTCGTCAAGTTTTAGAGAAAGCACGTGTGGATGCCTTATTCAGCATGACATGTGCAGTTATGCAGATATCGAATTAATACATCTTCTTTTATTGTTTCTAAGCGTGAATCAATGCCGAAGCCTTGAAACGTGTAATGTATGCATCGCGCGTACATTTGTTGCCACAACCTATTTACCATAGAGCATATGAAAAGTGATAAACTAATTATAATCCGATGATTTTCTTCATCGGACAATTTAGATCTAAAATAACATCGAAATGAAGAATTTTACAATATTTTTCGAAACAAGTACAGGCTTTTAGACTTTTTTGTTTTGTTTTTATTGTGCTGTAGTTCGGAAAAACATTTTCCAGTAAGAAAAATGACGATTATGAAACCGGTTAATGCACAATGTAATCGCAAGTTGACTTGGGAGGATTGAAATATTGACGGTTCAGTTAATATTGATTTCAAACTAGCCTTGTGGTCTATTTATTGAAATTCTCTTCGTAAACAAGTACAGATTTCACTGGTATAGTGACGAATGAAAATGGTTAACGCTTGATTTTTTGAATTCGATTTATGATTACGGAATGAAATTATGGGTAAGTCAGTAATTGCGTACTTCGATGGATAATTTGTACTCATTAATACAGCGATAGTTTTCTCTCGTTTTAAAAATTTTCCAAGAGAAATATATTCTGTGAATAAATAAATACTCGGAAAATAATAATAATACGTGAACAAATAGATAAATACGTGAAATTTGTTGATTTTACAATAGTAATGATAATGCATTGATAGCTTTTCTGAAACAATACATCGTAAAGTTGAAGGGTTTTTCCAAAACCAACATTAATGATGATGATTGCAAACTTTTAGAATTATTGCAAGAAAAAATAATTATTATGCGATTAAACGGTTTAAGCTTTCGTTACGAAAATGCATTACTTGGAATTGTTGATATTTTACGACCATTTTTATAGTTTACGAGAAAAGTGATGAATTCGATATGGAATAATTCAAGATCGTCGATTATTTAAGCCAATGAAATTCAGGAATGTTCTGTTTCCTGCTCCGATTAAACACAACCCGTGTAATATTGATTTCTTGGCGATGCATGCGCACATCAGGCTTCAATTTCAGTGAAGAAAACTTTAATGGCTTTCGAATTGAAAGAAAGACTTGCAAATGTTTTTTATAGCGCAGTTAGTACAAACGCAATCATTTACATAATTATTTGAGATATGATCAACGGTGGT
The DNA here is from genome assembly GCA_022816865.1 of Zelostemma sp. ZL-2020. Taxonomy (NCBI): domain Eukaryota; kingdom Metazoa; phylum Arthropoda; class Insecta; order Hymenoptera; family Platygastridae; genus Zelostemma; species Zelostemma sp. ZL-2020. The sequence goes on from JABFQM010000944.1 coordinate 22,218, forward strand.
TTCGAAATTGGAGGCTGCGAAATTTCGAAAATTCGTAATGATTGACGTCGGAAAAACCGAATGGACCACGAATTGAAAAAACGTGTTTTTATCATCATTTGTCCAAAAGTAGCTTCAATTTATAAAGTTATCAACACAAATACAAACTGGCTATAATTATTTTTAGTTTTTTTCAGTTCAAAGTATTTGTTACTAGATTAAGATGACAAATCGTGATTAAATTTGTTACGAAAATAAATTTTTCCATGAGTCTTAATAGATGTTATTCCCACTATGTTCCAATTTTACTTTGTTATATATTTCAAAGATTTTCAAGTGTCGGCTGCGGCTTTGACTGGAGCAATTATCAATTGCAACTTGCTAAAGTAGGAAAAATAAAATTTGTTTCTTTCCAAGGAAATCATGAAATTTTATTACATTCTTTGTATTCACAAAAATTGTCATTCATTTACAGAAATTGGTTATAATTCAAGATTGACCGAAATAGTGTAAAACCCAGGACCATAAAACATGTTTAAAAAAATGTATTGTAATCTATTCATCTTCATCTGAATCTTAATCATCATAATATGATTTCATCTTGAACATCTTTTCCTGAATCTTAATTATCTTCACCTGGATCATCTTCTCTTTCATCTATATCCTCTTCATGTTCTTCATCATCCGATTCCTTCGTTTCTTCAGCAACATAAGGCATGTTTGAAAAAAATGTATTATAATCTATTCATCTTCATCTGAATATTAATCGTCATAATATGATTTCATCTTGAACATCTTTTCCTGAATCTTAATTATCGATACCTGGATCTTCTTCTCCTTCATCTATATCTTCCTCATGTTCTTCATCATCCGATTCCTTCATTTCTTCAGACGACTTGTCACGATCGGTATTATCCGTATTTGGGTCCATTGTAGAAGCTGGAATTTCCTGCGTTGTCGCACTGTCCAACCCTTCAAAAGGGTTTTTCGTATCTAGAATTAAATGATCATGTGGAAATTATTTCAATTTCAATTTTCGTCTAAATACGTAATCGTAATTGCTGTGAGAAGGACCTACTTCATTTATCAAGAAATTTTAGTTTAATAATTCATATCCCTTTGCCATAATTTACTTTTGTTTTCGAATCTCATAGAAAAATATCGATAAATAGTGAAGTACCGGAAACTGGACATTTATTACTAGAAAATCGAAAATAATCCTAAAAAGAACTGCGTCTTTTCATAGACGGTATTTTTCTTCGTGTATGGACCGTGTAAAAGAAGAATAATTTTTTTCCATCTTTGAGCAGACTTCACACGACTTTTTTCGGGGAAATCATCGAGTACAAAATAGAGCGACAGCTGTAACTTTTAAACGAGTTCTATTGGACTTTCCAATTATAGTCATTTTGAAAATAGTGAAAAATAATGGTCTTCAGTTTCCGCCATTTTTGTACAGATTTATCTAAAAGAGCAATGAAATTCGTCTCAAATTTGAATAGTCGCTCCTTTTTTCATTGTTTCATGCACATTAATACGAAAATATATTTAAATGTGCGTCCAAAAGACGGAACAAAGTGATTCGCCTTTAAGATGTCGGTGTTTTCTCGATTACATAGAAAGGACGAATATGAGACGTCTCAAATCGAAAAATACTCATCGAATCTATCGTCCGATATAGCGATGTATTTTAAAACACAGAAAACGTATTTCTCATCCCAGGAAAAATTTCATAAATGATGTATTTTACGAATTTAGCGAATAATATTGACGATAAATTGATGCTGAAAACATTCTTCTGTTTTGATGAACACCGAGAAGATACATTTTCCTCACCTTTTGTTGCGGCGAAGAAGCACACAATTCCGAAGATCACGAATTTCGCTCCCAAGCTTCTGTCGATGCGATCGTTACGAAAAACCGAATTCTACTGATTAAATACGGCAGTGGACTTGGGGTTTATATACCATTCGGTTGATAAACTTCTAATCTTCCCGCGATTAAATTTTGGAGTCTCGAAAAGTTTTAGTAGTCTTGTAGAGTCTCGAGAACAGTTTTTTGCAGTTTAATAGAGTCTTATCGAGTTGCAAAAATCGAGTCTCGAGGCTTGGTTTCTAAGACTGCAGTCTTTTTCAATCTTAGTTTCCAAAACTGCAGTCTCTTCAAGCTTTTATTTTCAAGACTAGAATTTTAATGTGGTTTTTTTTCGCGAGAAAAGCGAAATGCTAAAAAAAATTTGATGGTTTGTATCAAATTCAAAAATACTTATTGAACATCGTCTATCGATTAATATATAAAATTCTTTTGTCTTCAAAGTTTATATTTAGGAGCAATTATTCTTATCATGGCTGACGCATTGTTTGAAAGTTTTCCAAGTTTTTGAAATGAATCATTTCACCGCCTATTTTTGTGATGCCAAGATAATTCACCAATTGATGAGTCTAAAATTTCGTGTCTTAATGATTACAATTTTTGGATTCTGTGCGCTACAAATTCGACTCTACCGAATGTACTCTGCATGCGTATCAGTCTTTCCAGATGTAAGTTCTACGTTGCCCGCTTGCGAGAGCATACAAGCTCTGCCCACGATGTCGATGAGAGGGGTAAAGATGCACGCACAGCTTATTATAATCGACTTTTTTTAACGCGGTGAATCCCAGGGCAACAGTTTTACAAAGAAAACTTTTAAAATGCGACAACCCGAAATATGTGCTAATGCAAACTAATAAGGGGGAAATGCACAGAGGAATAAAAGAGCGCTAGAGCCCTGGAAAAGTCAGGTTTTTTTCAACAATTTATCTCCTACTCGATACTCGAAAAAACAAATGATGTCTTGTTTTTGACTTATTTTTAACGAAACTTTTTCCATACTTGGGCGTGTTTTTTGTTAAGATTTTAACATTAATTTCATATTTGGTCTTGTTTTTCGTTCTTAGGACTGTAACATTAATAAACAATTCTAGTAGATTCCCATTAATGAACCTTTAGATGAGGTTGTACGTGCCAGATAGCGGGGTATTTTTAGTTTTCAATAATTTATATTTTGATTAAATCAGTGTCATAGATCTCGGACACTTTTCTTGTTAGAAACCGTGAAAGTTGCTGACTGTTTCCGTACCCATGTTAGCATTTACATTGTATCTTTTCCGCAAAAAACGGTTCACAAAAATTAATTAATAAATGAATAAATCTTAGCTTTTTGATTTTCTGCGAACATTTAGATTTATGTAAATGCAAAATAAGAAAACCAAGAAATAATAAGACTTTAGCAGTGTAAGAATATGGATTCGTCAATAGCATTTTTCCCTTTTGCGAATTTACAAAGAATGGTTTGTTTTCGTTTTCCGTTTTTCGTTAAGATTGTACCATTAATTCCATATTTGGGCTTGTTTTTCGTATTATAAATTTCGAGAATTTCATTCAAATATTAAATACTTACTGAGGGATGAAAAATTATATCTTGAAATTAGAAATCGTATGAATATTCGTGTCATAACCTTCCTAATAAATTCGAAATTTCTCGCGATCAAGAAGGAAATGCAATCAAACAAGACAGAGGATACAAATGAAATAACATGAAATTTTAATGCTAAATTAATTACGATAAAAATTTCAAACATGGTGAAAATACATAAGACATTTTTGTCCTTTCGATACATTAAAAATTTCGAACGGAAAAGAAAAGAATTACATTTCAAAAGTTAAAAGACGAAATGGAAAGTATTATTAAACACTATCGTGAGCATTATTATCGTCATTATAACTTTCATTCAACCGATTTTCGAGATTATTTTACCTCCATCGACAGTTAATAACTATTGGGACTTGGTGCTGGTACGTGATTCTGATTTTATGGGTACCATGTACGATTCGCCATCAATGTCCGCTATTTGAAATGAACCGAATTTAAACGATGTTTCGGTAGTCGAAACTGGCATCGTAACAGGTGTTTCCGACGACTTTTCCGTTTTTTCTGCGGCCTTAGTTGATGCTTCGACAGTCGGAGCTAACACAACCCGTTTAATATTGATTTCTCGGCGATGCATTCGCACGGGCTTCAATTTCAGTGAAGAAAACTTTAATGGCTTTCGAATTGAAAGAAAGACTTGCAAATGTTTTTTATAGCGCAGTTAGTACAAACGCAATCATTTACATAATTATTTGAGATATGATCAACGGT
>JABFQM010000945.1:0-26359 GCA_022816865.1 Zelostemma sp. ZL-2020
AACCTCGCCCACTCGTTTCAGATATTGATCTCAGCCTTCATCCGTCAGAGGAGTAGGTGTAAATGGTCGAAAGCGTACTACTGGAAGGCAGTGCTGCTACTCTTATCAGTAGCTGTGTGAGCTCGATATCATATCCTAACGTGGGCTGGGCTGCTTCGCTATGCGAGGCTTCGGGACTTTCTCCCAAGTGTAATCGCCCCAAGTTTTACACACACGAAGACCCGAAATTTCTCGTTGTCGCGTAATCTTACCGAAAATTGAAGCGCACCGAGAGAGATTGAAGGAATCACCTGAGTTTTCAACTCGCGTACATTTGGAGAAGCTCCGCGCAAATTTGCTACTATTTCGCAGTTTAGAAATAACTGTTTAACTAGATACAACTCGATTCTTTCACGTGCTTTGTACGGTATTTAGTTCTTATCTTGATGCACTTACAATGCAATGGTTGAGTTTTATAATTTTATTTTTCTATGTCACAAATTTAGGTCCCATAACATGGATTGAACTTGGTTTTTTATAATGTTGCTATACGGACATTGTTGTGAACATTCTACAATGATTATACAAAACTATTCAAAGTTAAAAATATACAATCATTACCTGACTTTGAAATGCAAACTAATTTTATATATCAATGTTAATGTATTATGTTAATGCAGAAATATTGATAAAAACCGATAGAAGTGTATTACATATAAGTAATATGAATTCCACTGAAATGTATTCAATGATCAAGAGAATATGTATGTAAAATACTTCGAGAAGCTATGAAATTGTCATACAAATTTGCAAACTTGTTAATTTTTATCTTATCCTAAATAATCAAAATCGTAAGTGACGCGATATAATATCGTAAAAGTCGATTATTAGACATTTCAATTATAATTTATTTGCAAATAATCATGTTCGAAAATCACGTTATTAATCTATCGAAAAATTATCCAGTGATAAAAGTCGTTCTCACTTGAATCGTAAAATTTAGGATGTTTTTGTAAAAATAATTTTTAAATTGGTGTACACGCGTTTCTTATTGCAATCAACAAGTCTGCCGAATTTCAACGGGAACCATAACTGAATAGAGATTCGAGCCGGGTGGGATCCTCCCTCTTTTATTTCTCAATGAAGAACTAACAAATCCTTTTGCCCACATTCACAGGCTCATTTGATTCACGAACAAAAGGCGGCCTCGCATTTAACACGAGCTACGACGAGGAATAGATCGCCGCCCTGCAACTATTTGTAAGCATCCGCCATGCTGGTTTCATAGACTCCGTTCGGCTTTTACAAAATACAATTTTCATCCATCCACGAATGCTGGATAGCACAACATGGCGTTTACAACGAAAGCCCATTACGAACGAGAAAGAGAGACAGATAGAAAGGGACGGACGCTGGCGGAAAAGAAAGCGTGACATGCTCCCGCGGCTCGTATTGCAATTGTTACGTTTTGTTGTAAATAACAACCCTCATCTCGTATCCCACGAATGTGACTGGCGGAAATACAACGAGCCCCGCACACCGGGACGCATGTTAACGCTACTTTCATACATTGTATGTATACTTCGTATACGGAACCACGGACCATAATGGCGAGCCGATAATAACATGTACAAAATAAAAATACAATGCCATGTGATAAAAAACCAATAAAAAAACCAATATCATATTTACAGTAATATTATTTGAATTGTTTATTGATTTTGAACAACGTTTATCTGATTATACTACACAGAGCTTGAGCATCTTATCGTCTTTTGCTATCAGTGTTCAGCATTGCCATACAAACGAATTGTTTGGAACACATTTTCTTCTTGTTAAAATCTGCTTTTGATTAGGTACCAGAATATTTAAGTTTTGTACGATTTTGGTTGGGTTTCTGATTACTTATCAGAAATAAGTTTAATATGGCTTTCCGGAAGAACAATTAACTAACTCCACAATTTTATTGTACTTATTTTTACTTATTTTATATTGCTGACAAATTATTCTTTTTTCAAATGTTCATTTAGTTTACTGAGAATACAATGAAAAATGGACTAAAGTGGCTATTCCGGGATACGTCCATACTGACGCAAATAACAATGAATCTTTTTTGCAACGTGTAAGCGAAGAAGTACTATTTAGTTTTTTCCTCGATAATATTCTAGCGCGTAATTTAATATTTCGATCGATATATCAATCCGCACAAAATCTTATTTCAAACGCGATATAGTTCGGTGTATCGAGAACCCCGTACATTCAGAAAACTGTGCTATCCGACGCGATCTGATAAGTCTGAAAATAAGGTCGGTAGCGTCAGGTTCACGATGCAAGCTCGGCGAGATTCTAAGTGAGGCACGCAAACGCGGTGGTTACATGAAACCGTGGCTCGCCTATGTCAAAACACAATAAAACTTGATCGTCTCTGACGAAATGTTGGTAGGAACGAGGAAGAGAGAAGAAGAGACAAAGTCGCATTCTCAAGCGTTTAAACCCATATATACAGACATCGGGGGCATTGTGGGACGCGCTAAAACGCTCTTCTCGCCTCGCATAATAGAGATAATTGTAACAAAATGGAAGCGTCATTGTGGAAAAAAGGGAACTGTAACGATCGAGGGTGGCTCGCGAGTAAGTGGCAGATGCATGTCGGCGAGTTGACAGCTTCTCCGATTTCCTTCAGGAGCTGCTGGAAAGTTAGCATAATGCACTTCGTCTATTCTATTATTCTACCTAGGTAAAAGCACCTATTATGTACCTGGCCAAAAAATTAGTCCAAACAGCGTAATCATGTGACTTTATTATGTGTATATGTAGAGCTCGACGTATTTACGATTGTAAAAATACAAAATTACTTACAGTGCAGTTATAATAAACTACAGAACATTTTAATTTTCAACATTATAAAAATAAACGAAAGACCACAAAACTTGTAGTGTAATTTGGTTCTCATTTTTATCGGTTAGAATTTCGATTTTGTATGAATTCCTAAAGTTTATTTTCCATAATTTACATTTACAACTTGATACGTATTTTTTAAAGAATATTTAAGTAAAACGAACTGGATTATCTTGTCACTAAAAATACAATATACACATTTATCTTTTTCGCGAGTATACATTATGCATGCGAATATTGCATAATTAGTTGGCGAGTTTAAGTACTCTGCATTTCATAAACATATATCAGCAGATAGTAAACAGCATTTCTACGTCTGAAAATCGCCTTTAAAAATGTACCTTATATACCTTGTTACGCAAATACAATTGTAGTCAATTCGATAATACATAGAACAATAACCAGTAATTGAATGTTTATGAACAAATTTTGCATTCGATGACTGAATATTCCATTACCTTTGAGAGAAGTTTAGGTTTAGAAAATTTCATTTTCACAGTTTCGGTATAAAATTGTCCGAAACCTTTACTTTCACTTTTACAATCCTTAGTTATTGTGAGCTTTGACTATACTTTGTTAATCCGATGGAAACCAGCGAATGATAGCCGTCAAGTCGGTAAATATTACAGCTAACATAAGCCGAGACCAAAGTTTCGTTCTCAGCGAGCAGCAGACACCATGAGTTTTGACACTCGCAATAATGCACTATTATTTATCGGATTTCTAATTTCAGCACTGGTTTATTGAAGACAATAAATCTCATAAATAAAGCGGGAAATTCCACTTGAAACAAAAATGTTTTTTGAACTCGGAAAACAGCCAAGGTAAATGTCCCAATTATGGTCAGGGCACGCACATTTCTTTAGATAAAACAAAAGCATGATAATTGATACTGCCGGGATACAATTTTTTACGTTCTGAATAAAACGAAATTTGGGTTAATATGTGTTTCCAGCAATATTTCGGATAAATAAAATAATAAGACGCGTCGTCATCTGCGTCTGCTCGAGTGGCTTCTAACGTTGTGTCAAAATGTCCAAGTTTTCTTCGATAAACATCGTAAAAACAACAGTTGAGATTGATCAAAAGTGTTAATCAGTGGATGTTATGATGCACGTCAATCTAATTAAAAATAAGTAGCAAAGAAAATATTGCGAGTGTCCACAGTTGGGTCGGAAAATCTCGTGTTTCCATATCGTGGTCAGGTTAAAAAACATGTTTGAAAATAAATAAATAGTAATGTTTTTCATGGAAAAAATAGGTCATATTAATTTTCACGGCCTAAATTTAACGATATTGAAAGAGATATGCGAATAAATCTCTCGCATGTTTCTTAGATATCGCATAATTGGGATACTGACCTTACAATAAAATATTTAGAAAACGATGTTGTTAATGGAAAAAATGAAAAAAGTAAGAATCTTGAGTGAATGCAAATTGAACGCAAGAGAAAATGTACATTCTGTAAGAATTACCTAGAGAATGTAATAATAAAGATGGAGAAAGAGAAGAGAAATTTAAGAGGGTGAGAGAAACCGGTATAGATCGCGGAGAGTGCAGCACCGAAGCGAGCTAGTCCATTAGCTTTGACGCTTGTCTCAAAAGGAAGCTCTTGTTTTAGCATCGTGTACCGACTGTTTCCTAAGCATCTCGATCGTCCTTTTTCCCTCGCGGCTTTATTGCTCCAAAGTTATAGTATGTGTAAGTGTAGATAGATATACAGCGTACTAGTTCTCAACTGTAGAAGCTACTACATCGCCCCTATATTTATAATGAATACCCTCTTTGAAGTTGTAATTTAACAATGGCTTAGGACTTGTTGCGCTATCTTTTACTTCTCCCTTGGTTTTAATCGGGTATTATAAACGAACGAAATATTGTTTTCCCTTTCATTATTCATCAAGTTCTTTCCGGTTTCTATTACTATCTCTATTTATCACTGGTTAAATCTCTATGCATCCCTTAAATCGGCATGAAACTAACAGAATCGCTGTTCGAATTTCAGACTCTCTAGCAGTGATTCCCCTTCAATGAAAATGAAATGTCGTAGTCACATTTTAATCATTCATAAAAATTCTGCGACTAATTTCGAGTCAAGTACACTCTTTTATTTTCTGAAATTAGCAACCATAGAAAAGCCCAGAAGCACACGCCCATAATCTAATAACAGCATTCAATATTTAGCGTCGCACAAAACGCGTCAAATTTCTTTGTCCCCGTATCTCCCCCGTGTCTCCCGTAACGGAAGTAGCGACTCGATTGATTATTCTCTTCCAAGTGGCCGAATCTAAAGAAAATCGGCGAACGGCGACGCTCGTATTACTTTTATATTATATGAAATAGCAATGCTTGACCGACGCCACTCGAAAATCGAGACTTCACTTTTCTCGGGGCATGCGCTCGACGGGGTGCCATTTATGTTTACATCGCGTACCTTCTTCGGGTTTAACGAAGCGTAGAGGACTTTAGGGCTCAAGCAAACCCAAATCACATCAACGACAAGGTACTTTGCACCTCCTCGTACCAATTATGTCGCCTGTGGCTTTGTCCAAGCTTCGAAAGCCGGAACTAGATCCACCATTCAGGAATGCATTAGCACGGAAAAAGTAAAAGTATTTTATCACGAATCCCGCCCCCTCGCCCCCAACATAAAAATCATTTTTTTGCATGAATCTCCATTGAAATAATAATTTCATATCGTATGCGGAGAACTGCAAACTGCCAATATTTTTTAATCGGTGTACTCTCGTGTCAAACATGGAACAGAATTCATCTTGTACCACCTTCTTGATTTTTCTCGCTGAAAAAATCAGACCAAAACGTGACCGTTTGGCTGTATAACTGGATTAGTTTAGAGATTAGATCCGAGATATTTAGCGGTTGCTGAATGCCTGGATTTACCAATATTTTGGGTATTTAGCATTGTATCTGGACCATGGGTGCCATTATACTAAAATGCTGGGCGGACACCTCGAAAACCCAGTAAAAGAAACGATCGGATGTAGCAACGTCTATGTGTCCAGCAGATCGCGACATTTGTGCGAGCACTTTAAAAATTCGAACAATGTGCCTTTCAGACTGGTACTTGATTTGCAATTTTCACCGATCATCGATAGGCATAAAACAACCTTATTCATGAATTATTTTTAATATCTTTAAATAACAATTATCAAGTCTGCTTAATATCAAATAAATTTTTTCTTGAAAAATCATCCATGTATGCATACATAGGTAATACATATATGCTTGGGTTTTTTGGAGGGCTCATTAAAAAACCATACAGAAAAACAAACTAAAATGTACTTGACCGATTTAAATCTTAATGTAAATATGAGAAAACTTGTAGTTGCTGCTTGGCAAAGTGCCGATCGTTTACAAGCTGTGTATGCACAGTAGCATCTACACGTACGTAACTTCTCCGTGAAGCCATTGCATACGTGTATTGGTCGCGCCCCATTTCCAGCTCAACCAACCGCATAAGCACCTCACACGGACGATAAAAGGGTTTTCAATCCCTAGAGTCCTCGGCGTACTAATAGATTAACCAAATGCTTTTTGTGGTATGACATTGGAACTGGATAAGCCTAGCTCTGAAATATGCATTGAAGCCTCGGCAACGATTACACGACATTCGGTCAGTCACCGAAGCCGATTCTGACGACAGCTTTGATCTCAAATTCGCGTTCGCTTCGGTCATGTGCATCATTGACGAAGTGAAATTTAAAAATATTTCTAAAGTTTTCGTAAGGCTTCTTCTACAAATTCCATTCACCACTTTTAATAAATGGCAAATGTCCTCTATTTACTGGTAACATAAAAAATTCAACCGAAACCATAAGGATTTAGATTGAGATTGAGCAACCGTCTTAAAGAAAAAATGCGAAAAGTTAGTTTTTTGCAAATAATTCGAAAACGGTGAGAAAATTCGAAAAAACGTTCATCACAAGATATGTAGCTTATAAAATTCTCTTTGAAAAACATATGATACTCTTTTTCCATTAATATAACGGAGTAGCCGGAAATGGAGCTTAAAAATAGTTGTTATTTTAAAATCGCTCTCTGGTAAAATTACGAACATGGAGCGTGCAATTGTTTGGTATCAGAGAACGAAAACGTAAATAAAGTGAAGTATTAACGGAGATACAACTCAATCAACAATGAACTGAAAATACAGTTTTTAAAACCACACCTTATTTTTACAACCCATTTGGACGTGAATAAATGAAAATTAAACTCTTGGTGCATGAGAAACTTGTCCTGACTCATCTTGCATAGAATTGAAATGCACGATTCACGGGCTTTTAAAAACTTTCACCCTTCGAAGAAGCATTTTTGAAAAATCCTTGCTTATGATAACACGAAAATGCTCATTTTCTCAAGGTGTGACTTCGGCCGAATTGGAATTTTCAAACCGAACAGAGAATAACTTTTCGTTTAATGATCTCTCAAAGGGTATATTTGAGTATCTTCATCGACGCCGCTTAGCTGCCAAGGATCTATTCAAGCCGACACTCAAAAGGCCTATGAAAGCACTTATCTTGTTACAACAGCCGTTCGTAACCGTGCCTGTGTTTCAGATTGTATGACTGCTATTGTATGAAAGCCGCGCGAGATATTTCGACATATTCCAAAATATAGTTTATTTAACACGCAAGCTTATTATTATTTTCGCAGCATTGAAATCTTATAATAACAAAACGGATGTAGGTTTTTAAATATTTTGTGTTGACTAATTAAAAAGGCGTGGATAAAAAACGAAATGTTGAAATTTATTGTAATCGAATGACTGAAAATCCACTGGTCATGTCCATCTGCTATTTTTCTCCCATTTATCGACAATCGCTCGTGAATGAATGCTCATCAACAAAGCGGGTAATATCGTTGGAACATAACGACTTTTACACATTACAACCTGGTATGCAAATGTGCCTAATTAAATCGACTAGTGCAATTCAATATCTGTAATTTCATGGAATATCCCAACGTTTGTCGCATGGACTTCGAAATGAAGGATATAAATTAAAAATGTACAATATGTTGAAACAAACGTAATCATCGTTGCATTTTACAATTATTGTTAAATTGGAGCAATACAGAAATGGAAATTCATACATGTTTGCAATATGTACGTTGACTACGTACAACATTAATTAAGAGTGGGGAAACTTGAGAGGTTTAATCATATCACGAGTGAAATCTTATATTGAATAGTAATTTCACAATTCATAATAATATTTTTTATACGCGTTTCGAGACCCGGGTATAATTCTCAAGAGATGAAAAAATAATAAATATTTTCCTGGACAAAAGAAATTGGGCTATAAATAAGTTGGCTCCTGAAATGATAAATGATACAACTAACTCTCCTACAAAATATTCATAAGGCATTTTTCTGATTTTTATAACTCCAATACATATGAAGAGTAAAATGTTTATACAGTATATTTCACACGAAATGGAATGGAAAAATATGTTTCTGGAGAAATGTCCATGAATTTACGATATTTTCAAGGCACAGTGCTCTAATTTTGACCATAAATTTAATCCACCTCATCACTGAAACAGAATTTCAGGTACGCGTGTATTACATTGGGAATTATCGTATATGGCCTTAAAATTTGTACATTAAATTTGATGCATCTTGTCCCGTAAACAGAATTTCAAATGTGGGAGGACCAATTTATTACACTGAATATATACATTAGAATTGTAAATAATTTGTAATTTAGTGTAGTCAACCACGATATAATTTAAATTTGTCAATCATTTTCGAGTAATTCTAATAATATTTGACATTTTTTATGAATGCTAACCAGTAGTTATAATCAAATTTTGTAATTTCAAAGATGCTTTCACGAAATCAGTGTTCAACAGGAACGCTAAAAATCTTTATGGCATTACGGCATGAAGTAACTTGCTTTCCCGGTAAGTATAGCGTTTTTTCATCAAATATTTACATTTTTATAAACATTTAAGATTTTATGGTAATTCCTTTTTTATCGATTTTCCCAACCAATTTATTATTATTTTATGTCGACGTTTCGGCTCGAGTTTTGAGCCCTTCTCAAGGGCTGTAACTCAAAAGCGCACATGCACCTGTTTTTCAATCACTCATAAGCGCACATCGACCTAGGCAATTAGCGGCTATCTCAATCCGGGTATAGTTCAATTAACAAAAAAGACTGAAATGAATCGACATAAAAGAACATGTCATTGTCATAAATACACAAGAGCCCGGACCTCAGTCCCTCACAGGTGACTGGCTGCAATATGTAAAGCCGGCGCACCAATAAGGAAAAGGAACAATATTTTCGGTAATATTACAAACATTTTTTTGTGAGTCAATATGTTAAGCCGGCACACCAATGAGGAAGAGGGACAGTAGTTTCCTTAATATTTCTAATATTTTTCAGTGATGAAATATGTTAAGCCGGCGCACCAATGAGGAAGGGGGACGATATTTTCGTTAATATTTCTAATATTTTTCAGTGATGAAATATGTTAAGCCGGCGCACCAATGAGGAAGAGGGACAATATTTTCGTTAATACTTCTAACATTTTTTATTTGGAGGTCTTTTTTGTTAATTGAACCATACCCGGATTAAGATAGCCGCTAATTGCCTAGGTCGATGTGCGCTTATGAGCGGTCGGCTTGTGCGCTTTTGAGTGGTTGAAATGTGCGCTTATGAGGATGAAAAAGGTGGAATGTGCGCTTTTGACAACTTGCGTTTTCAAGACGTCTTTACGTGACAAATAAATTACGCCAACACATGTTAATCGTCAGTTGTAATTTATAAAAACATTGTTCCTCGTGAATTAGTCAATTATATTGAAACAATCATCGTCAAGTTTGGTAATAAAATTATAATTAAATTTAAGATTTCAATAAAGTCTCATCATTAATTTCATTGTGAATAATTTACACAAGTGCGTTTCATAAAAACTATTTAAAATACTGATAAAATTCACGGATATTCTTCGAACTTGAGTGATTTTTTCCCCTCGTTCCGATCCAATCCGCAATCATCCCGATGAATTATCAAAGACACAAGAGCTATCTAAACGTCACTAAAACTTATCTATCAGATTTCATCATCAGGATGTCCATATTCAATCTTGTACGAATATATCAACGCTGAGTATCTTACAGGAAGTATCTCGACAGGGACATCGATACTGTCGAGAGAGCAGCTGTCGCGTGGCGCGTAGGCGATCCGCAACAATAATAGTCGTCGGTCGGCCAGCGACAAAGGGATCCCTCATCGTCGATAGTTCGCCATAATGGACGATGAAAGGGGTCATAGACTGCATAGTCGGCCGCACAGGCGGCACATCGTAATAACACGCCGAATATCTATATTCGTTTATCCGTATATATACATAAATCGACATACTACGGGGGTGTAGCTACATCCTAAATAATAAACTCCTGCAGTCGAAGGAAGGGCCCGAGGTAATAGAGATCCCGTGTAAAAGCACTTACGGTGCGGCTTTTGCTATAAGGCGCGGCGTTTGGGATCGCGAGACCGAAGCAGCGGTTGGACGGGAGAAGGCCGCCTGGCGCGCACGCGAGCCCACTCGATTGGATTTACCATGGGGAAAGAAGGGGTGAACCACCAGGTCGAAAGCAATTTACATACTTTACATTATGCCGTTTTCGTGATTCACATTTTATACACTTTCATGTTATTTTCCGCTATTTTCATATTTCCATCCTGATAAATATTTCATCAGTACGTAAACAGATATTTCAATCTATTTCGATTGGCAATCTGACGTTTCTGGCACTTTTTTCGGTTTTCTTTTTTCATTGCGAAGTGTGCATTTATTATATCCTGATCACGCGCTTCATTTTTCGAGAATGAGAATTGAATGTACTTTCTTCAGTTACAAATCTGATTAGAGTAAATTTTACACTCCAAGAAATGTAAAGAAAGCTATTAAATTTTTTGTTCCAAGATTGGGGCTTGGGATTGATTTTATTATGTGATTTTGGGCAAGAAAAAATTGTTATTATCAATAAAAATTGGGAACTCTGGTCACGCTTTAAAATAAATTTTACAGTCGCGATTAACATTTTTTCAACAATTCAAAATGGAACTGATTGATTAAAAGCTTTCCAACAATTAACTAATTATTCAATGTTTAAGTGTTTGTATAGTAACATATACGATTTTACCAATGGTATATATTTATATCAATTAAATTTGCAATAAAAATGTAGCAAAGTGGCTGATTTCGAGCACAATATGAGAAATGGAGTCGAGTGATTAAGCTTTTAAAAAAGATTAGCGTGTTTCGCATAGAAAAAGGCACAAAATGTATCGTATCATTTTTGTAAAGCGAAGTTAAGTCGTTCTTTCGGGAAACCGCAGACATAATCAGAGTACGATTGATTACGAATCAGTCATCGAAATGTGAGTGTACACTTATTATGTCATCAAAACCATGGTTGAGAAACAGATGTACGAACATGTGTTTCGCAATGGCGCTAAATACATGATAACACGACGAGGATTTATTCGGTTTGTCACCGGATCCACCTCGACATGAAACTGCACACTTATTTCTCGTATTACACCCACATACTGCTGGGTAATCATCGTATAATGGTCGAATAATAATTTTAGGCTTGTTTCTGCCGGAGGCAAAGCCCCAATATGGGCACCTTATCAAGCCGAACCCCCTAAAGCGGAATGTATCCAACCCCACGTAGATCTTTATTATTCACTCAAGTCGCTCAAGTTCTATTTATTGCCGTCAGAACTCACGAGGAGGTTTTTTTCAGCACAACCGAACGAGATGACGGAAGTGCGAAGAAAAAGTGGCAAAAATGTTAATCCGGATTGAAATCTCGTAAAAAAAACCTCGTTATCTCTTTCAAAGAAAGAAACCTGCCAAGAAGACATTCGGTCAAAGTTTGTTTTCGAACAAAA
The DNA here is from genome assembly GCA_022816865.1 of Zelostemma sp. ZL-2020. Lineage (NCBI taxonomy): Eukaryota > Metazoa > Arthropoda > Insecta > Hymenoptera > Platygastridae > Zelostemma > Zelostemma sp. ZL-2020. The sequence goes on from JABFQM010000945.1 coordinate 11,814, forward strand.
CAACGTTTAAGATGCTTTCATAGATTAGGAAGGGCCCTTTATACCCGCCGAGGCATAATTCCAGAAATTTAAATTTTCCGAGCTTTAATAATAGAATTGCAGGTGGCGTCCACTTATTTGTCACGCGCTGTAGCACCCCATAAGGAGTGTTTTGACATCGCGCCTTTTATCAGCAGTTTTCAGGAGTGACACTGATGTTCTTTTGTATCTTCAACAGATTTGAATCAATATTTATACTTGAGGCTGTGTAAGCCGAGGATTAGAAAGAGCTAAGCCACGTATAACCCTTCCCTATGAAGGTCGATGGTTATGCTGGTGTGGAGCCACAAAGCGGGAAGGGCTACGAAGCATAAATATCATTGGAAAGAATGAGAAGTGAGTGGTGGCTTGTCCAGTCTTTGGAGTGGAAATTTCCGAAAGTTCACTTTATCGATATTGGTGACAATGATCATTCAATTGTCACGCTTTTTGAATACGGTGTATTTGGATAGAATGAGAATTGACAATGCAATTTGTATAGACCCGTGCCAAATTGCCGTAGGCGTGTCCGATCCTAACACGAGACTACGTATAATTGCGGATGAATGAATTCATGAATGAATGTATAAATATCGTTAGTTTTGAACATTCGAGTCGAAACATTTTTTTTCAAGCTGGAATAACACGTCTTTACTTTTTTTTACGGGTACAGAATTTTATGTTACAATTCATTAAATGTTGTACGTGGGTTAATTAAAATTGACTCTGAATAATATGGGCTATTTTGGAATTTGAAAATGTGCTCTTTTGTATAATTAAATTTCTATTCCTATGTTGAAAAAAAGTTTTTGAGCTTTAGGATTAAAATCAATTTGATATGGTTGGGTGCACGAAAGAGATTATTTTAGCCTCAATACTTTGGATCAAATGAACAATCACATCAATGAATAAATGCTTACAAATATGAGGACTGGAATTAAATTTGAATAAAAACAATAGAAACCGATTTTAATTGAATTAATTATCTCGATATTCGCGTTATCCCTTGATTTTAATTCGAATGATAATCGATTGAAATCCGTATGAAATTTGAAAGTGTGCAATTTTTAATCGATTCCAATAAAATATTCATCATATTATAATCGAAATATAATTTTTTTAAACATGTAATATTTATTAAAAAATGTGGGAAAACCTAGAACTGGATGTTGACTGTTTAAATTGATTGGTAAAAATTGTCCTTGAATTGAAAAAAAAACATTCCGCATCTGCGAGTTCTGCTCTCTTCAAAAAACGACGAAAATTTGTAACATCGTACCAAAATTAATAATGATCGATAACCTTGAATATTGGTCGAACTCGTGTTTACGAATGAGGATCATTATGGCAAGAAACATAGATCGATATCAATACAAATTCGTTACCGTGTAATTCCATAGCGCGTGAATTCAAATGATGATGCCAGGTTCACGCGCAGTCTATGTACGCCATACAAATGGGATGAACTCCGTGGATAATGTGGAACAAGATTACCGGAAACTGCTACCATACGCGCTCGACTCCCCGTGTGAATTTTACTGACTACTGAGCAAAGAATTAAACCCTTTAAGGTAGACCGGCCGCCAAATGCAAGAGTGAATTGGAAAAAAATGTATAATGCAACGTAATTAATTTCATTTAAGATGCCAGCATGATTTTTTTCACGGAAAAAAATTAGCGAGTGCAAAAATTATACAAAAATGTTCGTAACGAAGAATTGAAAATTGTAAGAGTTTTTACCGCCGAACAATTTTTATTTCTCAGCTTATTTGCATGTTCGGCCATTTATATTGTTTTCAGGAATGAAAATAAAATAAAAAAATAATTGCGATAAAAAAACACAATTTTTGGAAGGGAACATACATAAAATTAACATTTTATATAAACATGAAATGTATTTTCACAATCACCAGAGCAACACATTTTTTACAAAAAGAGAAAAAAGTCAATAAATGTTGTGACAAAATGATTTGTAGCTTTCAAAAATTACAAAGTTAACAGTTCGGAATTCGTTGTAAATTCCTCGTGAATTCTTTTTTCGATGCAGGTCAAAGTGAAGTTGTCCGCAGGGATGTTGAAGCTAATGTAAACTAATTTGCCTATTTTTTTCGAGAGTCTTTTCGCTAAATTCGTTGACGCGAGGTCGGAGCTTGGGCCAAGTAATTTCGTCGAAACCGGTAAAGTTTCGTAGCTCGAGACGAGGGCCATCGAAAGGTCATTCATCGTCGGGTTTCGCGAATCTCCGACCCACAAATACAGACTGTCTTTCATCTTGATGATTTGACACCTCATCCTAACCTCGCCAACTTCAGCCGTAAACTCGTGCAGCCGAAAAGAACTCGGTAGCAATTCAATGTTTGCACTGTCCGATGCGTTAGTGTTTTTTCTTTCCTCGGTACTCATTGTTTTTGCTATACGCTCGGATACGGTCAACAATTAATTCACGTTTTGTCGAGTTCGAGTATAAATAAACAACGCTTTTTTCCCATCAAAAAGACTCGGTTTAATTCTTGTCCACAAAAATATCTTGCCTTCTAGATCATCTTAGACCAATCATATTTTCAGGATTAGAAAGGAAAAGCTCATGAGAATTTCCTGTAGATGGCGCACTTGCTCGGCACCGGAGATGGAAAAAAAGAGATAAAAGAGACGAATAATATTTATTATGATTACGATTTTGACTGAATATTTTATTTCTGGAATCACAATTCGTAGATTATGATGATTTTTGTTCCAAATAATTTTATTGAATTTGATGAACTTTGTATTCCACGAGTTTATCGTCTCATCCTTGTCTTTTATTCAGAGAAAAAGGAAGATGAGAAGCATAATACGTCACGACAAAACATTCGTGAAACAAATTATTCTTTAATAAAATTCAAGAAAAATTCTCAAGCCTATCGGTGTAGATTATGCGAATATTAATGATATTAATTAATCCTCCATCATTACCGAGACAAAAAGTTGCAAAGTTAGTATCCGGGAAAATTATGTTCAAAAAAGGAATGCACATCTCCAATGGCGGGAAAGCATTCCGCGGCGGGAAATTAAGTACTGTTTCAATTTACCAAATGTAAATTATTATCGACCACGCGAAAAATTGTTGACGTAATCGAGCAAGCACTACGATACAATCAAACATTGACAAACTAGTCCTGGATTAATAATTTGAAACTCGCGTCTCGAAGAAATTCGAGAGGTTCGAAATACCGGAAGTCAGTCCGTGTTTGTCACCGTGTTGAACCCGTTTTCGATCAGCACCTTCGCACACGCAGACAGCTCTTCTGGTTAGAGTATCCATTTTATGCACACGTGAGTATCCAGAACTGTTCTCGATTTACGTGAAAACTAATGGTGCTATTAGCTTGAACTCGCGGAAGAACGTTGATAAACTAACAGTGAAATACCGACTGGTTTGTATAACTTGAAAATAATGGCACTTATTTCGCCAGAATCGCATTATTAGCGGCGCCCCCAGCGCCGATGACAATAGGCCGCTTGCAATGTGGCCAACGCTCTTTTCGCGCCATCTTCACCTTTATTTTCACGATAAATACGCTGCTTCGCGACTCGAAATCGGCAAAATACTCGAAATTTCGAGCCGGTTCGATGTTACCGCTCGTCTTGCTTTTTCGCCCGCCAAAATCCGCCTCGATACGTTTCGCGAAACATTCTTTGGTTAACCCACGAGTCTACCCACAACTCCTCTTTTCGCACTTGCTTTGCTACCCACGATTTCCCTTTTTTTCTTCGCGAAAATCGCCCTCTTCGAAAATCTGATAGCGCGAATTTCGCCGTTCTCTATTGTCGAGCTTTGCACGTTTGTTACTTTTGTCTCGGGTTCGTAATATTTCTCTGTCAGTGTACCACATGGCTAAGTAATCAGAGTTGCACAAAGGTCAAATTACTTTCGGGGCGAAAATATGAATACGGTTTTTTCACCTCCGAGTCGGGAATTAATGTGATTTTTTCTTTATTTTGATCGTTAAACTGAAATTGTTTGCTACGGAATTTGTTTGTTTTGCAGCGTCTGTGATTGTTCGACATTTTTTTATTTTGCATTTTGTTTATTCGCGATAAAATGATGAAAATGTTTCCATATGTTTTTAAAAACCATTTGTTTACAATATGGCTAACTGAAAAACTTGTTGCTTGTAATATTTGGCAAAGTGTTTTTTATAAACAATTGAAATTTCCAGTATAGGCGTGAAATTTACGTAAATATTGTTACCGTTCTTAAAAAGTACCATTTTTGTCATGTTTTTGTCTAAAAAAGGAATAATTTGAAAGGCCCATTGATTAATTTAGTTGAATTTCGTTTTCAGAATAAATTGACTGAAACATGGCAGACATTGAGGATACTCACTTCGAAACTGGAGACTCTGGTGCATCCGTGACGTATCCTATGCAATGTTCTGCTCTACGCAAGAACGGTTTTGTCATGTTGAAATCGCGACCTTGCAAGATCGTGGAAATGTCTACTTCAAAGACTGGAAAGCACGGTCACGCCAAGGTTCATCTCGTAGGTATTGACATTTTCTCCTCCAAAAAGTATGAAGATATTTGCCCCTCCACACACAACATGGATGTGCCGTTTGTTAAGCGAGAAGATTATCAGGTAATCGATCATTTCAACGAAAACATTGTAATTAATGTTCCGACGACTAAACATGTTCTCGAATTTTTAGCTGACAGACATATCCGATGACGGTTACCTTTGCCTGATGGCCGACAATGGAGATCTGCGTGAAGATCTCAAAATTCCAGATGGTGAATTAGGACAACAGTTACGCGCTGACTACGATGCTGGAAAAGAGTTACTTGTACGTTAAAAATCAAATACTTGAAAGGCGAAACAGTTTCGTAATATGAAAAAATTTTTAATTTTCAGTGCACTGTGTTGAAAGCCTGCGGCGAAGAAGTGGTAATTGCCATTAAAACCAACACTGCCCTGGACAAATAATTGTGTTCAGTTGAAACCACACGTAACCTCACCCGCTTAGCCAGTCGACACCTTATCATTGGTATAAAAAAGAAAGACAAGTCAACAACTTTTATTACCAACACAGCAGCGAAGGAAGAACAAAAAAAAACATCTTTATACAAAGTAAAAGTTAATTTACTACAATTCAAAATGAAGAGTAAAACAAACGTACGCTAAAGTTTCTATGCAATGTAAGCGAATGAAGGCTGGGCTGATCAGTGTGTACCCCAGTTTTGAAAACACGCAAACACATTGTTATACAATACAAAAGATACAGCGACGAATTTTCATCAACGGGTTGATTGAAAAATAAACATTACAAAAAGTCTTCGTACATTTCGATCTTTTTTTTACTTTGAATATGCAAACCAGTGGAATGTGCTGTAAGATACAGCGAGGTACATGTGGTAGAAGACTACTTTTAAGAACGTTATTTTTATGTTTTTTTGGTCCACAAAGTTTTGATAGTTTGCGGATGATGAATCGACACTTGCATGTTCTGAAAAAAATAAGCTATCATGCAGTACCGACACCACTAAATATTGATACATGCATTTGTTGGCCATTCGCCATTTTTTCAACTCGATTCTCATGTTACAAAATTGTTTTGCGATAATAATAAATTTTGATTTCCTTTTTCATTCCGTGCTGAAGATTCTACAGACTGACATTATTGAATATTTGTATAAAATACAAAGAAAGAATATATTTATATGATTTCTTCAAGTGTTTTTGTTTCATTTGAGAAATAAGTTGAAGTTGATGAAAATCTTCAACTATTTAATGAACGCAAATGATGTTCCTAAATGCTATGTAATGAAAAATGAGCGATTGAAAAAGATGAAAAACTACGATTAGCTGTTGACGGAATTTCACTTTGGAAAGTGGAAGTTTTGCATTTTATAAAATTTAGATAGAATTTTTCAACTCATTCCAATTGTGACTTCCCTTTCAAAACTGCAAAAGAATTTTTCGTGTATACTAAAACAAGCGCCATTGCAATTACATTTAAAAAGTCTGCAAACGAAAAAAAGTGTCTTTGTAAAATATAGGGACAGGATCTCATAGAAATGGATAGAATTGCCGACAAATGAATTGGCTTTTTTTATACGTAGATTTGTCTAGTTCTATCGGTTTCTAGAGCTGAGAAACGAGGTTCCGTACTTAAACCAGAGCCTTTCTAAAATAAGAAACGAAAAATGTTTTGCAAAAAGCACAAGTGATCTGAGAAAATTATAATTTAACCAGACAGAGCTTTCGACAGGCCTAGGAGCATTTTGCGACTAGAATGAAAGAAAATGAAACTATGAGAGTGGAACTGAAAGTTTGACCATGTAATTCATCCATTCATCATCAGCTTCATCCCTTCACTTTCCTACCTCAGACTGTCATTTCACCCTTCTTCCCATAATCAAACGATGCTCCGGGAGGTTTGGTCTAATTAATAAATGCATAATAAACAGCCTAACGAAAGAAAGAGTAAAATGAATGTTTACTATCTAAACATGGCTTTTTGGCATAAAACATGCTCCCTCACTTGTATAAATACTTGAAAGTCATGTAATTATCAAAATGCTCCGTTATTATATTACATAAATAGATGCAAATGCCAAATTACCGACGACTTTTTTTATACAAATAGAAATTAATCTTTCTTCTTTTTTTATCCTCTCAATTCATTTTATTCGTCTTTAGTTCCTTCCCTGAAAACTGATATACGGAATAGTTAATAAAGATTAACTTACTAATGATAAACTAACAAATAACTAGTATTAATTCAACGTCTGTACTACATGTGTGCTATGTTGGACCAAATATGTACATTTTGAGTGTGCTTTGTTTCTATCTGCGAAGAATAAGGATGTTGGTCAGTATAATCAGTTCTTTGGAATTTTACAAGTGTACGAAATCAGATTTGTTTATCGCCAATATTTGAATTCTCAAGTTTTTCACGTGGAAAAGATGTAGAGATGTAAACAATATTTTTCTCTACAAAATGAAGCGATGAATCAACAAATTGACTTTTTTTTTCAAAAACTAAATTTGCAAAATTCCGTCAGTTTTTCGAATGCATTGTGGTAAAATGATTCGTAAACAACGATGCAAAAAGCTGATTATATTAATCGATTCTTTCACTTATTAGAACTGAATAAGAAACATACAAACGGCGAAGTTTCGAAAGACTGAATTCTTTCAATTCATTTTGCTGAATAGTAACGTTGCAAATGATTCCATTTGAATCTTATTTATCTATTAATAGTTCTGACTGAAAACATCGGTGTCAAAGTGCAATTATTGCCAAATAGTAATTTCGAATAATTCCCCAGGCGATAAATGGGCATTCAAAAGGAATCGTTGCCAGAAAACACAGGAATATGGGACAAATATACCACGTATTGAATTCAGGTTCTTGTATTTTCAAAATCGCGATTGAGTCAACTATTTTCTGAAAAGAATACACTCTTGAGGTATAACTCCATGTAGTTTTAGATCGAAGGCCAAAAAGTTCTTGCTGTTTTGTACTCTGAAACTACATTCATTTGTGATTGTACGAAAACAATTTTCCAAAGAACACAGTCGTCGCAAATTCAATCATCAAGTTTCAGTTCTATGAACGAAAAAATTTGCGAATGAGTACGGAGCGATTTGAAAGCTGTCTATTATTTTGACGCCTGTGTTCTCTTGGTCATCGAAAATTGTAGATAATAAACTCGCGATGAAAGGGTTTATTATAAAACGTAGATTGAAATTATGCATTTATAAACTTTCTTCTTCAAGTAACTCGTTGGTTCACTGCATATTGCGTTGCTTCCTTCGTTATAAGCACACACACATTCAAATAATGATAATTTCGAGAAGCTCTTTTGTTTCGATTTATCCAACTCTGAAGAGTTCGCATATCGTGTCTCGGAAAAATTTTCTTTGGACGACCTGCAGAGTTGATAAAGCAATGAAATTGCGTGATACTATTAATCGAGAAATGATGAACTCGAGCAACTTATCACAATGTAATTCATTATAAATGTATAAAGGCGATTAATAATGACGAATTGAAATTGACTTAATGAGTTTGTCTTCGAAAGAAATTAATGAGTGTAAAGTTTGCTTTTCATTTGAGTTGAAAAAGTACAAGAGACCATAAAAGGTTTTCTCGCAATTACTGAATCAGCAAAATGATTGATTCTGCTCAATATTTCTAGCACAAAGTAATCTTCCTTTCATCAAAGCTTTTCTTTGTTCATTTTTCGTAAAAAACTTTCTTCGCGATTGATGAAGAATTTGGTGTAATCTTGTTTCATTTGAATTTCTGTAACTTGTACTTTTAACGGCTCCGCGTTACACCTGGAATTGAAAAAGCGATATTTTGTACCGTAATAACAATTCATACAATTTACATGCTCACCGTTGCATTTAAAAACGAACAAACATGTAAGTATAGTTTGTTATCTCATTTTTCTATTTCTCAACAAGGCAACAAGTTTTGTGGCGAATTTGTCAATAAGATACCGAGGTAATAAAATTTGAAACTAGATGTACATGGATGATTTTTTAAAACGGGAAAAAAGTTTTCCAAGTGAAGATGAATTCTGAATGATCTTCTGAGAGCTGCGAGAATAATGTTATTGAGAGCCCAAATAAATAAATGAATAAACAAATGAAAGAGTAACTTGATTTTTATTAACTGTTTGTTTTATCTATTTGGTACATCGACCATGAGTTTTGTAAAAAACTAATCATTTCCATCGGTAAGACGCAATATAGGAAACAAAAGTCGGTTCCGTTGTTGAATTGTGCATTTATGTTATGTAGAAAGTAAAGTCTCTTTAAAAATAATAAATTACGCTACTTTATTTAATAATAAAGTTTCGATAACAATGTGTTGTATATGATTAGTGTAATGTTATTTATATATAATAAAACTTGAAACTTTATAAAAACGATCATTTTTTTGTGCTCCCGCTGAACACGCACGCTCGAGAAACACTGAAGTTAAATGCTCTATTTCGCGAAAACAAAAAGCGCAAGATCTCAGCTTTTTCGCGTCAAGTCGACATTGTATTAATGGCTTTGATTTTCATCATTCCACGACACGCTCATTATTGTTATTTCAAGTGCAAAAAAAGTAGCTAAACTATCAAGACCAGTTCAGTTTTAGATATAAATCTTTACAAAATCCTCGTTTCCATATAAAGAGAAAAAAATTAGAAAAATTTGGCAAATTCTCTAATTTTGTAACAAAATGTGATTTATTTGTAGAAATACATATCTAATAACTACTTTCGATAGCAATAATCCAAGTGCGGTGGATGCTTAGCAAATCGCACCGTTCATTTTATTCAGGAAACCTAAAATTCGTGAACGGTCATTCTCTTCGATGGCTCAGCAATAAATTCCTTGCTCCATTCTTCTAGACAATAACAAAGTTTAGCGATTTAATGTGCACGACGCAATCTTTTTTTCATATATATATAGTTCATCTCAAATTTTCATTTCTTTTCCCTAATCACAATCGTAATTGAAGTTGTCCGGATCTTCGTGAGATCAATTGTTCGCGTTTCTCCTCTGCAGCGCCGCTGCCAGGTCCTGCCGCAGCGCGGCCTGTTGCCTCTGGTCAGCCAAAGACTGCACCGACCTCAATCCGTTAACTATATCCTTAGTTTTACCAAAGTAGATTTCGTTCAGCGTATTCCGGATCTTGTTTTCCATGTCCTCAACCATGCGACCAATATTGGCAATATGGGGAGATGTTTCGCTGATCGTTGCATCTTGTTCCACCTAAAAAATTCATCAAATAAGAAAAACCAATGCAACTAAACTTGCGAAAAGTAATCGAAACCCGTACTTGTCTCGTGAGACTTCCACCTAAATTCATCGTTCCGGAACCATGCTTATTCGTCTGCAACCACAACATCGCCGTCGAAGTCAATTTGTAATGTGCATTTCGCCCTGTTGACTTTTCCTGCACTTCTACAACGTGTATCGAGTCCCAGCACCCTTTGATCTTTTTCGAGCCGTCTCCAGCTTTTTTAATTAGTATAACACCCGCGAAACCGTGATCCAAGTCCCATAAATATACCGAGGATACGCCTCCCTCGAAATACAGTTCTCTGTACTGATCGAACGCATGATTCGCGTCTATTTCCAATTTTCTTAAGCTTTCCGATGGCATCGATCCGTCTTCCAAGGGAGGATCGTACGTGTTGCTCCAAGGGGATCTGTTATCATTTACAATTGTTATCAGCAAGATTCATTCAATGCTTTTAGCAAAGTTATTAATAACAACTTCACCTGTAAGAATCTCCATCTCGATTGTAATCACAAAGTAAATAATCCCTCCCGGAATCCTTGTCCTTAGCTATTTTCAAGGGCTGGTCCACGGAGGATAGTAAATCCTCGCACAATGTGGGCACCAAGTCGATCAAATCGCTCAAATTTTTCTCTATTTGCTGAGGGGGCAATCTCCGCATTAGATCCAGAGCCATGTCCATCTGCTGCTCTGTCTGGAAAATTCGCAATTCGTGAGCAATCAGCGCAACATCCCAAATTCGCCGGCGATGATTTTGAGCAACGACGAAAAATAAACATCGGTAACAACAAAAATAACACCTCTGGCTTCGCCATTTTGACATTTTCGGTTTCTTAGGTTAGATCGAAAGACTTGCGAATTCAAAGAAAAAAGCCGCGCTTTATCTAGCACGCAATCACTGACGACTATTTTCGTAACTTGAAGATTGTTTACGCGATGAAACGGTGGGAAATAAGAGCTTGGAAGGCAGACAAACGAAATATGACAACTCACCATTGTGGTTCTTACTCGTATTAACTACAGGCCGAAGTAACGTGTGAACAAATTATATAAAATAATATATTGGGGTTACAAAACGAACAATACTGTACTTTTTTCGCGAAATGGTGCGATTTGTATTTACTGTGAACTTGCATTCGGCAAAAAAATTAACATTTAAAGGGTGTGTCGATGTGAACAGTGATTGGACATCGTTGGCCCGTGGTCTACTACCTGAACCGTTCTCAATATGCGTCAGTGCTGCCAACACATGCCAACACTAGCGCGATATAACGCTTTTTGCGCAGGAAATTAATTAAATGTAAAATCGAAATTTAGAGAAGCGATCCTCTTAATTACCGCCTTTCAATGTCATACACGACACGTTTCTTGATTTTCAGTCTCATTTTGAGCATCAAATTCTTTTTGCATTCGAAAATATTTGTTATATTCTTTCAGATTAGGTTGGTAATGAATTAAACAATTCGAAGTTATTTTACTAAAAAAACTTTAACTCGCAAACTTGAACATTCGAAAAATAAGATAAGAGTCATTAACTATTTTCCTCGAATCGCGAAGATTATTACGAACATTCTATTTTTCATATTTATGTAGATTTTAATTTTTTATTCTTCCCTTTTTTCAAAAGAATGACCTTCGTATAAAATATGATTGCTAAGGAATAAAAAAAGTATTTGCATAATATAAATTTAATCTGAATATTTAATAATAACTTATTTAAAAACAAGAAAAAACTGCATTGCGCATTGAAAAAAATTGAAGAATCACAATGAGAAATCAATTAAAACAATTTAAATCCCATTTATAACATTCGAATAACATAATTATAAAGATAGTTAAATAAAGTACAAACGTGTTTTGTAATAAAGCATATATATTTTCAACAATGTCTCGTAAAAATAGATTTTTCAAACATTCCGGCTCCGCTCTTCACACTATCTAACTTACATTCAAATTGACATGAAATGCGGGTTAAAAATATCAGTACCTCTCAAAATATAATCATCATACCTCTCTTGTACATTTCACAATAAAATAGTATATTGTGCATCAAGGGGATAAAACGGGTCTTTTTACGACCACTCGAGCTGCAAATAGCGCGAGGCGTAAAAAGACCTTGTACCCCGTGATACACACGATATTTTTTATAACGCATGTACGATTTCGACATTTTTTCATGCGTGTCGAACGAGCTGAAAATGACGAAGTTCGAGCATTGACTAATTGCATGACATCATCATGGAAAAATGACGCTACGGCATTCCATTTTACCACGATGACGTCATACTATTAGTCAGGGAAAAAGGGTCGAAATCATGCATGCGGTATAAAAATATAATGAACCGTCGAACTTTTCAGTACGCAACTAGAACTATAAATTCAAATTTATATGCATAATTTTTGTGACGCAATAAATAATAGATTGGAAGAAGATAAGAAGGAGAAAAAGGATTTTCTCAGACTTGTTTCACTTCTCCGCTGCAATGAGGGCAGCAAGCCATATTCGTGACATTCGAATTCCGTGGAAGAAACATTTGACTTCCTACTGCTACCGCTGCTCCCATAACTGCACTGCAGGCCGCATCTTGTCGACCAGACATCAACAAATTCGGACTCATTAGCAACTAAAGAAAGTAATATATTTCCATGATTACTTGCATATTTTTGAATTACAATAACACGTAGAAAAATACAAAGGGAACATTATATTCCATCACTTGTACCTGCTCCGCATTTTTTTCAGCCGTTGTTTTCATCTCGAGTCCTGTAATGTCGATCTCTCTGCGGAGATTTATTTGGTCCATTCCACTGAGCAGCTGGACTTTCAATAATTCAGCGAGTTGGCAGCACCCGTTAGTTACGTCTATGACATTTGTACTTGGTAATTCGTGTTTTCTCGCAGAAGACGCTCCAACTGGATCGAAATTTTCCCTCAGAATACTGAGTATCCTGGGGAACAGAAAATTGCATTTAAAATCTGATTTCCGTATTGAACAAACTTGACAAATTTACCTGTATGTTCTTAGAGTGGTCTCCCTTGTTTTACTGTGCTCTTCTAAGAGTCGTTTTATTGTCTCTTGGAGATCGGTGGTTCTTTGGCACAGAGCTGCTTTCCATCTCGCAAGCTCCTCGACCATCAAACTAAAAAAGCATCCAACATTTATATCGTAAAGATACAAATTCATCGAATAAAGAGGTGACGGTTGAATTCATTACCTGCTGGCTAAAAATTTACTTCTCCAAACTTCGCATTGTCCCGCGAGCCATTCAGTTTGCTCTTGATGAGTGCTCAAGTGCTGGGCGGAATTCAGCAAAGCTCGAGATAACTGAAGTTTATCTTCCGTGAGCAGATGTACCTTCGTTTCAAGATCTTCACCGACGGCTGCGACCAATAAATTCTTCAATTCCCCGTTGACCTATTCAAGTAAAAATCAGTATAAATATTAACGATTCGTGACGTTCAAAAGATAGAAAAAAACGTTCTTCAAGTACTTGGGCCTGAAACTTTAACTGATTCTCCAACTGGCAGTTTTCCTCTTTGAGTTTTTGAATCTCCGACTCGTACTCTTTCCTCTCCGAATCCCATTTATCCGGCGTTTCCTCTACCGCGACTTTTGGCGCGTTATATTTTTTTATTTCCTCGGTTCTCATCACAGACATTTGAGACACCATGGTATTAATATCTAAGTTATTCCTAGGAACTCTCTTAGTCTTTTTCTCCAGGGGAATTATTGGGTTAACGGCGGCTTTGTACGGCTCGTACGGCACGAATTTTGGCTCCTTAGATTTCAGAGTACGAAGGATATGTCTCTCTTTTTTTATTTGCACCATGTTCCTGGGTACAAGGTTGACTATCGTACCAGTGGGAGTTACTGGTGGCGTGGAACTTGCATTTTTCAAGTTCGTCGGATGATAAATTAAAGTGTCGCCGAGCCGGACTTTGCTTCCCTTGTTTTCTGTTTTGTCGGCTGCGACATTTTCCATGCCATCTCCTTGCGTGCGGCCAGGACATTGTAAGGCTTGAGCATCTGCAATTACACAATTTTATAAATATATCAAATGATAATTAACTTTGAATATTTTCGAAAATTTCGTTATTTTTTCGGGTATCGAAGTTTGTCGTTTTTTGTTACAATAATGAAAGGAATGTGTCAAAAGAATAATTAATTAGAACTTTTAATGCATGGTATGATCGATAATGCAGAAATCTGTCCAAACTTTTCATTTTCGCATAATTTTCTTGCATTTTAATCAAACACTTAATAAATTTTTAAACATCGATACAAATTTTCGCATCGCTGTTGTTCCATGTAAAAGAAAAATTAGGGAAAAAATCATCATAATTTTCGATAGATTCCCGTATTTTTATACTTTTACCTAATACCCCGTAGTTTTTGGAAACTAAAAAACTGCTTTCCAAATATAATTATTATAACCTATAAATAAACAACGTAAAATATATACCAGCAGAGTCGACGCTTCTGTTGCTGCTTTTTCTGGAGTATGAAAACGTAGCAACGTCATCTTTTTGCACCTTCGTTCTTAGATCACTCATCGTTTCCCGAAAAACTACTTTTTTTACCTTAAAAAACGTTCGCAATGGAAACAGACGACGGTCTCGCAAACATATGGTGTGAAAATGTAAAAAGATAATCGGTACCGCGATTCGTATCAACTGAACATTCTGTACCCGCGAGCGCGACAAATTCGATCGAGTCACGAGTAATTAGCAATCTT
>JABFQM010000946.1:0-26348 GCA_022816865.1 Zelostemma sp. ZL-2020
AAAGAACGGCGACATACGTGGGGTGAGCTCGTGGGAGTGTACGGTCGCTTCGTAATGTTTGTAAATAGAGCGTGACTCGGTGGGTTTACCCCTCGGTCCCGGAATAACTAGTTCCGTGTAAGTAAAAAAAAAAAAAAAACAACGAACAAGAAACGTCTCGCAAGCGTCGTTTCGGTTGTTCGCGCGTCTCTAAAGCTGGCATCTCGAGCTTTTGGCCCGGTCGGCCCTGGCTCCCGGTGATCGAGCTTCTTAAAGCTCTCGCGTATTGCGTCGCGCGGCAAATCCGCGCGTCCGCGGACGCGTCGATCCGCCACTTTCTATAGGCCCGGCCGATCCGACTCTTTTCCGGCTCTTCGTATTCACGCGATTTATGCCCTCGGGAACTTAGGTCCCTTTACTCGACGTCATGCCGCTCCTTCGCAAAAAACCCTTTCAGCGACTCCACGTATCCTCGGACTTCAGGGACAACGACGAGGTTTTTCATTGCGAGGTTACCAACGAGATCTTCAAAGATTTCAAGTAAAGTATCGCTTTGCTTTCTTCGACTTTCGGGCTTTACGGCGTTCGCTTTCGATGATTGTCGTAACGATTTTCGATTTCGTGATTTTTCGTTCGCGATAAAATTGTTGAACGATCAAAATTGAATGACAATGTTTTTTTTTAGCGAGTTCTGCGAGAGAATCATCCTGTGCAACTCCCTCATATGGTCGTGCAGCATCACCGGTAAATCCAATTTGACCTACGAAGATGCTTTGGAATCGGAGGAAAATGCAAAAAAATCCATCAAGGAGTTTCCAATGGAGGTAATTTTGCTTCGAATGCTGTTTCTCTTTACTTCGCGGATGATAATGTTTTCTTTGTTTACAGCTCAGAATACCTATTTTGTACTTGGCTCACAAAACGAGTAGAACGTCTTTCAGCGAAATGATCGAAGATATTTTCCAGTACGCGAGGGACAGATATTTTGTAGGAGAAATGGTCGAGGCTTGTTTTACCGAAGAGTCCTGGTGCGAGTGTCACATATTACAAGTACTGGAACCTTCCGAGCAACAAATCAAAGCCTACATGGCCAATGAAAACATGTGAGGGGAAATGTTGATAAATTTGCGCTTTCATTTGTTTTGAAAATCATTTATGACATTTGTAATTTCAGAAACTCGCAAGAGAGACAGTATTACCCACCTGCCAAATTGTTCCGATATGAAGTGGAACAACTGGACTGCGGGGATTCGGACGTCAGTCAGTTGATGATCGTGGAAGCGATAAGCGTTCGCAGAAGGAAACATCAGTACAGCAGGGAACGCAACAAGATTTTCCTGCGAATGCTCAGCGAGCAAAACAGTGCTGGCGTGTGGATCATCAAAGTGAGTTGACGAAAAATTGACAAAGCCTAGATGCAAATAAAACATCGATGCTTTTTGTTGCAGGAAAATGTATTACAAAAGTATGGTATTTTAAAAACACGCTTTGACACAATCTTCGCGGGGCCTTTGCCAGACTTTACGCACAGGCCAAAGAAGGCCGTGAAACAAAAGCAAGAATGCATCGATAAGTTCCTCGTAGCAGATATCTCAAAACACAGAAGTTTCCCCAAATCAGATGCAAAGAGAACAGTGTCTGATTCGAAAAAGAAACACAAATCAAAGTAAGTAAAAAGTTAAATAACATGATTTACTGTTGATTAAACGAATACCATGTTTTCTAGATTGGACAAAAAAAGCAAAGAGGAGCAGCAGAAAGCAAAAGCAGAGGAGCAGAATGCAAAAAAGTTGCAGCAGCGTTTGGAGAAGCAAGAGCGCAAAAAGAGAGATAGGAAGAAGAGAGAAGCTTTTCAGGCGTATATAAAAGCCTGGGACAAGCCCAGAGAGGATCTGGAATGCGAAGATCTTTGTCAGCTTCCAGAGCCTGTTCCCGTCAATTGTGAAATTCCAAACGAGAAGTTTGGAGACGTTGTCATGATCCTAGAGTTCCTCGAATTCTTCAACAAAGAGCTGGAGGTCAAGACCTACTTTCCAAGTGGCTTAAATCTTGAACTTCTGGAGAGAGCGGTGATGAAGAAAGAAGTCTCTGGCCCTTGGAACGATTTGCTTCAACTTTTCCTCACGAATATTTTTAAGTACCATGAAGAGGAGGAGGACGAGATTCAGGAAAACGAGGACACCATTGATGATCACGTGATTGACCAAGGAGTTTCTTCAATGGCAGAAGCTGCAAAGTTGGCCACGATCGCATCGAGCTGGTCGCAAAATCATCAAGGTTGCCCTTTGTCACAACTTTTGCTGGATCATGTTTCGCTGAGTGAAATTCTAAGGCATCATCTTTTGGGTTCCGGTGGAAGAATCGGTGAACCATTTTATAGATTTAACAAAATTGGTATTTATTCTACAATGAGAAGTTGAATCGATTAATGAAATTTGATGTTTGTAAACAGGCGATGTTGCTTCAAAATGGAGATATTCGCAAAGAGGCGGCTACACGAATCAAGACGACCCCGCTCTTCATTTGAGGATGAACGAGACTCGCATACTTCGACTCCTGGGTCACCGAAATGTCTGCGAGTTCGAGTTGGAGGACAAACTGAAAATAGTCTCCTGCTTGATAAATCAGCTCCTGACATTTGCTTCCATTCGTGACATCATCGAAGAGAGGCACGAGAAACTCAATCAAGCAAAAAAAGAGTTGAGGATGTTTTTTAAAGCTGAGCAGAAAAAGGAGAAGGAAGAGAGAGAGAAGATGAAAGAGCGCGAGAAGGAGGGGAAGGCCGAGGACGAGGAACAGAAGCCGAAAAAAGTCACTCGCAGCAACTGCGAGGAGGAAAAGAAAAAGGAAGAGTACGATAACAAACTGAAAGAGCTGCAAGAAGCTTCGAGAGATGATCAAATGATGCTTTGGCTCGGTTCCGACAGAGCGCATCGAAGATACTGGCGCTTTCTGTCTATTCCTGGCAAGTGCAATATTCATATAAAAAGTTGACGAAGATTCTTCATTATCTAATAAACTGTTTTTTTCCTCCTAGGTGTATTTGTGGAAAACCACGAGCTGTGGCCAGGAACTTGTATAACGGGAGGCACTCCGTACCAACCAGAGCTCAGAGACAAAGCCACGATCTACACTTACTTGATGAATAAATTCGAGCAAGAAATGAATGACAAGGAGAACAATTTCTCTGGCAAGAAGTCGCCAAAAAAGATGTTTAACGACAAAAATGGTATGAAATCGCCACGTAAAGACTCGAACCCTCGAAAGGAAAGCAAACTTGACATCACAAATTACAACGAGCTCAGAAAGAAGCTGATTTGCTGCACGGGAAATATAACTTGTCCAGTTCACTGGAAAACTTCCTTGTCAAAATGGAGTTTCTATAACGACCCTGAGGACATTGAAAATCTCATCCAAAATTTAAACAAAAGAGGCTACCGTGAAAGAGAGCTTCGAAATAATCTCATACACGAATCCGAGAATCTTATTGCAGTCATTAAGCAGTGCCCAAAACATAAACTCAATGCAGACGTCGTAAGTACCTTTTTTCCCTCTATCAAATCACTAATTCATTTTTCCAAATTGCTAATGTGAATGTAACTCCAGTTCCCGGAAGCGGCCAAGGAACCGACGAGTAAATCATCGAAAAAATCAAAGTACGACTGCCCGAATCTGAATTTCCCTGGAGATATGCCAGTAGACAACGTCTTGGAATTGACGTTGCGAGATTATATCCTGGAGCTCGAAGATAAAATACGATCAAACTGTCTGGGTTCTTTGAAGGTCAACGACCGCGAAGTTTGGAGAAAAGCCATAGGCGACGGTGGCTACGACAAACAGTGCGATAAACTCGTGAGCAGTTCAAGCGAGGTCGAGGTGGACATCGCCTTACACACCACTTTGGACAAGATAAAGAGCGAGTCGAAGCACAGCAGCAGACCGAACACCCCGGACTCGGAAGTCGGTAGCGTTACCTCGAAAACGTACCGCGATCCGGGCAAGTATTTGGGTCCCCCGGGAGAAGAAGAGGCGAGTGCTGATTTGAAGCAGCAAGAGTCGATTAAGAAAATCGCATGCGCGATCCTGCAGCTGCTCCAATCCGTAGAGCCCAAGTACCTGAAGAAGCCATTCGGTTCCAACGAAAAAGATAAGAAGTGGAACGGCGAAGAGATTAAAGAACGCTGGGAACAGTCGCTGTTAGCGTCCACGAATTGGTCGCTGCTCTTCGTTCATCTGCACACGCTTGACAGCAGCATCGCCTGGAGCAAAAGTGGTTGGTACACTCATTGCCGTATCTGCAGAAAACGCAGCGACGCGGAGAATATGTTGCTGTGCGACGGCTGTAACAAGGGGCATCATCTGTACTGTTTGAAGCCCAAACTTACCGTGAGCTTGTCGCTTGTTTCAAACTGCTTTTTGGCATTTCTATTATTTTATTGTAATGTATTTGTAGGCGGTGCCGGAAGGAGATTGGTTCTGTGACAAATGTAAGCCCCCGGAAAAGAAGGCGAAGCAAGGAACGAAGAAACGAAGAAGGTTCCAGGAATGCGAGGAAGAGTCGGAGGAGGATATTACGATGACCAAAGAAACACGACATAATCGAGCTAGGAGAGCGTTGATTAGCGACGACGACGACGAGGTTGAGGAGGATGAAGAGGATGAGGCAATGGACGTCGACGACGTGGAGTTCAATGAGAACGACGACGACGAGGAAGACGAGAATAAAGAGGAGGCGTGAGTTTTCATCCGCTTCGATGATGAATAATCAAGTTTTTTTGCTTTATTCGAACTTTTCTTGTTTCTGTTTAGCGAAAAACCGGTTGAACTTTGTTCCGTCTGCTCGGGTCCTGGAAGAATATTCAGTTGCGACACTTGTCAAAAGAATTTCCATTTAAAGTGCGTTACGCCCGCTCTTGGAAGAGCGCCTCGTGGTCGCTGGTCATGTTTCGCTTGTAAAGCAGCAAAGTATAATCATACGCCTGGTGAGTATGGATGAAATATCCCCGTGTACCTTTCTTTTTTCAATGATACGTTTCACTTTCCATGCTCTTGGAAAATTGCATGTAACTCGATGATTGAGATATTTTGTTTCGCGAATAATTTCGAGAGAAAAAAAAGCAAGCGTCGTAAAGCATTGCCCAGTGGAAAATAATCTTCGTAGATGAAGTTGTGAATAACAAGTTGAAAGTTCACTTCTCGTAATTAAAGTTTGCTAATGAAATGAGTATTTATAGAATTATTGCATTGGGACCAGGAACTTGATAGAAAAATGTGAGCAAAAAAGGAGACAGTATTTTCAAAATGGAGAAGCGAAAATGTACGACACTGTTACACTCAGTTTGGAGCATCGATTTGTTTAGATTTCGGTGTATCATTTACTGTGCAAATGTTCGCCGTAGTTACTGTAATATTTTCTTGTCTTTATTTACTTTTATCGTGTTAGTTGATCGCTTTGTCGTTTGAGTTTACAATTGGCTGTAAAATCGTGCGCAAAGAATTATGTGCAGAGCGATTCCTAAGATCCTGACCTCAAATTTGTACGACTATATGTAATAGCGTGTCTACGTTTGACGATGATGTAACTTTTTAACATTTCCAATTACGAATCACCTTTGAATGCTCTGTCTTTCCATTCGATTCTTTCTCTGTTCAAGACACAGCGGTGGCAATTTATTAGAAATCAAGTGAAAAATTGGTTGTTTCTTTGTCATCTTCAAGTGAAGGCACAGGATAAAGTTGAACTTACACAAATTAGGCTTAGCTTTGGGTATTTTAATAGTGAGGGGGCGCGAGAGAGATAGAGAAGCAGAAAGATCATGCGCAGTTGCAGCACGCTCTCGTATCCACGGCTTCGCCAAGAGCCTCCTCACTACAGATTCAGCAGACTGGGATGGTCTGTATCGCACATATGTTCTTTATTGCATTTGTGCATCATCCATGCCGATGTTGCTGTTTCCCGGTTTGCGCTCGATGCGAAAAAGTCGGAGGGTCCGGAAAAGTTGTAAAACCTTCGTGGGAAACAATGAAACGGAAGAAAAAGTCCAACGTTTTACCAGCTTTTTCAGGCGCTTCGAAAGCTTGATTTTCGTACATGAAAATGTCCAGATTATTGGAAACGGCAACATCGCATTTGTCCCATGCAATTGCCTCATTGCGTTTTTTCCTTTAGTTGGCAGGATGTGTCCAGAAAAAGTCTCAGCTTCAGCTAATGGTTTGACTAGTAATTTGATTAATGTTTACGAATACAGGCTTAGCAATGCAACTACCGCACTTCTAGATTTCATATATATTATGCCCCCCACCATTGTACACACACGTAATTTCACGATTCTTTGTGTAATAATAATCGTCACGTATCACACCAATCGCATTAACACGTCTCGCATATTTTTCAACGCAGTTTATCAATAATTATTAATTACTTTACGTTTCTTTTTTAACATGGCTAATAATTGTTAATGTAAATAATACGTCAACGTCTTGGGTAGTATTTTTGATTTTTATCACTCGCTTCGAACTGTACCTTTTTTCCTCACTGTATCATTACAAGATCATTCATTTTTTATTAATTAACACGAAAAGCGTCATTCGCGGCCAATTTTTCCTGGACTTTTTGTGCCCGTCGACGGATGCGATTCGTGCGTTTCGCGAGTCACGCTTTTCGGTGCCTCATTTGGGTATTAATGTTTTTCTTCAAATAAACATTTTCGATTGTGATTCATGTTTCATGAGAAAAGAATTTGATGAGTTTATTCGTTGACGGATTTTTATTGTACAGATGGCTCGATAATTGAAGAAAAGGAGACCAGGCAAACGCGACGAACCTCGAAACGAGCCTTGGACATCGAAGAGGACAAGCATACCGTGAAAGGCGCGAAAGCGGGGCTGAATCAGCTCTTGGCCGATGTAAAGCAGCACCGAGACTCGTGGCCTTTCATGTCCCCCGTGACGAAAGACGAAGTTCCCGATTATTACGATTATATAAAGAGCCCCATGGATTTTGGAACGATCAAAAACAAATTCGACGCTAACCAGTACGAATTGCTAGCGCAGTTTTTCGGAGACTGCAGACTGGTTTTCAAAAATTGCGAAACTTACAATCAGGATAACAGCGCCGTTTACAAGTAAGCATTCTGGATGGAACTCGAGATGAAACGTTCGGACGCCAGAGATCGTGAAATGTTGCTAACAGCATTTACGAAAAAGCCTTGATGTTAACATTTTTTTTATCGTTTCGATTGCGTTGTTTGATTCGTACTTTTTGTTTTTTTAAAATGATTTGGTGACGTTGAAACTGGGTTGGGAAGTCGCATGCGAATAACATATCTTCGATTCCCAGTTTTGACCTCGCGAATAAATTGTCGAAACAGCTTTCATTGCGGTACCATGGCATGTGGTAATCTCATTTTCTTAATTAGTTTGGTTATCGAGCGGAGAGCATTTGTTTGTACTAATTGGATGTTAATCGGAAGGTTGTTCTTCGTTACTAATGCTTCGAGTAAGATTTTGGTGCATGCTTATAGTTACTAATCACTTTGTTTATGAAACTCTATGAAAATAGAGAATTTGAAAACTTTGTTGTTAAAATCGAGGAATTTATAAGAGTTTTTTTATGATGTAAAATGAAAAAAATGATCGACATTGGAATTCGATGAAACATTGTGATTGTAAAATGTTAGAAGCAAGAGATGTCGCTGCTTGTTTGAATGTTTATGTAAAAATCTGTGGCTTCCGAACTCGAAACTTGTTCGATGATAATCGGACGACTTCTGCATGTCATTAATTAGTTATGTTTTTAGGGCTGGCATGAGACTGTTGAAGTACTTTGAGAAAAGATGCAAGGATCTGGGTTTGAATTTCGAGACCGGCGAAGCTAATGAAACATCAAAGAAAAGGAAGGTCAATGGAAGCAGCGCCGAGCAGAACGGTACAATTCACAGCGACGAGGACGAAAGCGAGTTTAAAAGTAGTTAAAAACTATCCAAGTGCAAAAAGCCTTGTCCAAGGACAAATTAGCACGTAGTACTTATTTTATGGTTCATTTCTCATCCTTTTCAAAGCAAATCTCGAGTAAGTGAAATTATATATAATTTACATGGTCGCCGCGTGATTAAGTTATGACTAATTCAAATGATCGCGGCAAAGAGAAACATATTTACATGGCTTTTAGACGAATTTATGATTTACGATCGTGTCGCAAAAAATCCTACACTTGGCAGTATTATTTGCACCAGCAATCTCGAGACATTTACAATCTGGAGCACTTCAGATACCGAACGACTGTGCCTTCGCTTTTTTACTTGGAAAAAAAGGAAAGAAAACGCAAATAGATTCCCACTCTTTCCATCTCTCTTTCACTTTCACATCTTCCTTACAATAAGCGCAAATAGTCGAGTAATCGAAGACGATTAGTTAGTTGCGTATAAGAATTTGACACTTAGACTTAGTTTTCGTTTCGTCGTAATTTCAAAAATATATTTTTTAATCATTATTTATTCTTGTATCCACATTTTACGTCACAAGGGCATATCATTGTACCGCCTGTTTTTATCTTTTTTAATTTCAGAAAGAAGACGGAGTAAAAGAGTTTTGAACAAATTGTACAATAAGACTTCGCTATACTATACACGTTTACGAAAAAGTCCCGAGAACATTTCAGAAGGTAGTTGTGTCTTTTGATAAGGCTTGTATTTTACACTGAATTCCGGTAAGATTAGGGAGATACTGTTATGAAGGAAAACAAATTGTATTTATGTGTAATCTTAATAATTAAAATTGTTAAAGTAGTAACAGTACTTATTCTTAATTTCACTTTTTTACGCCGTTCCGGATTTACATTGGCCAACTTTTGCAGAGGCTGGGCCTACGTAAATTATAGGGTACAAAGCGCACTTTCTTATTCATTACATGTATAGCATGACTAGCAGTACGAAATCGGCCCTTTGTAATAATGTACGTTTTATATGATTCATTTGGTAATAAATATATTTAAAAGTCACCCGTTTCGAGACTTTTGTAAGTAAATGAATGATTCAACTAATGCCTTGGATAGAACAAAATGCCAGAGCATTCGCAGTTCATAAATTTAAAAAAGAATTTGCGAGAAATGCAATCGATTCGCATCGAAAGAAATTATTTTTATTTATACATCAATTAGCATTACAGCTGGTGAAACTTGATTTGTATTTCAGGTTCGTAGAGATATTGAACTACAGCATTAACGAACATTTTACACTCAATGGTGGGCAAGCTCTCCAGAAAATTCTTTTCTGTGGATTTCGTCCCATTTCTGGACGTTTGCTGGATTTTTCGCTGAAATAATATTTTCCATTTTAGAATTCTTATACGAAAAACTTGGATGATTGTTGTTTTAAAAAGTACTTACACAATCGTTCGATTTTGTAAAATATCGGGATGCTCAAGAGGATTCCGATGAGCCAAAATTTGTGCACTGGGCTGTTGTTTATCAGCCACATGTGTGGGAACTGGGCAATTTTTGCCGATAATGTGTACGGGAATTTCATGGGTCGCCTCGGTGCCTCAGCCATGGTTCCTGAAAATTCTTTTTGTTACTATTTCATATTACTACAAAAACGTAATTTATAAAAAGTACATTTTTACGCGAATTTTTCACGATATTTCGAAGAACTAAACATACAATTATTGTCGAATTCGTATTTATTTAAACGTGAACATGTCAGGAATGTTAATTATTATCATGGTTTTTTAGTAATTTCCCGAATCAAATTAAAAACCTCATATGTCTATACACAAAGAGTTATCGAATTTATCATTACATAAATACGATGTATAAAGTGAGGTTAGGGCACCAAGTTCATTATTCTTGACACAAAAAAGTAACATGTGGTTCATTAAAGGGTTTGAATAAACAAGTTTACAATTAAAATTAATTACTTCGAGGGAAAAGACCTTTTTCATTGGAAACAAGATTTTCTGCTCCCAAGTTTGACACAAATTTGACTTTTGATCGTTCACGATTTCGTCGCAATGAAACAGTCTCGAAAGACACAAAATTGTACTTGAAGAGCAATAATACGAGCAATTAGAGATCCTTGTCCGAAATAAATATTTATTACCTGAATTCTTCGAATGAAGGATGAAATTTACAGCTGATAACGAGGACACGATACTTTACGTAACGAGGATTCTGGAGGATTCTCTGTTTGTGGCGCCATCTTTACATACGTGACGTCACATGAAGAAAAAAGAGATAGAGATACTTCGAAGAAATTTAAAATACCAACGTCCAGCTGATCCAGCGTAACGACCCTTCACTGTGTACACATATCGAGATCTTGCAGTAGTGGTTAATGTATGATTTTATTTTAGAAGCCACGTGATGAAAGCAGACACAAAACCGACAAAACCCAAAAATATTTAGTACAATAGAACCATAAAAGAACTCGTGTTGTCAAATAGATACATAGACACATAATACATAATTAAATGAGACTACGAGGCGTATTAAATTGGTTAGAATCACAATTAACAATCTTTTCTTCTTTCGTTTCAAATGAGAGTGGGCGTGATTATTATAACAATCCAGACCCCGAAGTTTAGTTAACAACACTCGATATAATCAGACTCAGCATGGATTCTCTGAATTTCTTAAACGATGATTGTTTAATAGAAATTTTTCAATACTTCGTAACGCCCATGGATCATCTTCACGTCAGTAAAGGTAAACATTCCAATCACTCAGAAAATTGTACATGTAAATGCAACGATCGAAATTGAACCAGATTTAATTGCGTTTTTCTTTAAGTTTGCAAACGATGGAAATTCTTGATCGAGGAAAACTGCTTGAAACAAAAGCAAGATCTTCGGGTTAAGGTGCACCAATTTGATGTAGTTTTCGAAGAGTATGACCCCGAAGAAACGTATCAGGAGATGGCTCTTCGAGACTTCAATCAAATATTAAAACTGTATGGATCGTCAATGGAAAAAATTGAGATGATCCTTGATGAATTGGATGATTATTTCTTGATGCCAGCGGAATTCGAGGATGACCCCGTATTCGATAACCAGCTCACTTATAAGGGTTCTGATATTGATAAAATCAGTGTTATATTTAATGACAAACATGGCTACATCTTGTCTGGTACAGATCTTTTAAAAATGATTCAAATACTTGTACATTGTCTGTTTTCCGTGAAAACGATCAGTTTAGAGCTTCCTTATGGAGACTATTGTGCGTTAACTTTGATCGGTCGTTGCCTTAACAAAATGGAAGGACTGCAAAATTTGAATTTACGTGGCAATATCAATGACGGATATCAGTTTATGGATAAAATAAGAACAGCAATTGCAATTAAAGCTGATCACGAGGAAAATGGAAATTTTGATTATTTAGATATCAACGATTGGGATAACCCGCGTTGCCCCCTAAGAAGGTCAAGGGCCCGTTTTCCCTCCTGTCTAGATAACAAAAACTGCGACTAGGATATCTTCAGGATAATTTATTAAGTCCGATCATTATTCTAAATATCACGAAAATGTTAATGTAAAATAGTATAAACACATGAAAGGAAATCAAAAACATGTTTGGATATTATATTCCATTTTTTATTTTAAATTCCATTCTTTTAGTACATAAGTATTTAAGCAAGAAGTAAAAGTAGATGCAAAAGTATTACAGATACAACCCCTCGGGGGAGCCTTCTTTTTTACGGTACAACACACTTTCTTTCGACTTTTTAAAGTCATCGCAGGTGACACGCATTCTCCTCTCCCGCAATGCCATCAAGCCAGCTTCCGTGCAAATGGCCTGAAATAAGGAAACAATTAACAAACTGTGCAGAACAAAAATACGAACGTCAAGAAAATACGGTTTTCTTTAATTTCACCTTGATGTCAGCGCCAGACAAGTCATCTTTCGCCATGATGAGTTCAGCTAAATTAACATCCGGCGCAAGCGTCATTTTGCTTGTGTGTATGTTGAAAATTCTCCTCTTCGTTTTCTCATCCGGCAGTGGGAACTCAATTTTCCTATCTATACGTCCGGGTCTTATCAGGGCAGGATCCAAGGTTTCAATTCTATTCGTAGCCATGACGACTTTGACATCTCCCCTACTGTCAAAACCTAAACGAATTTTTACATTATTTAATTTTCAAATTCTGCATTGACTTTTACAAAAAAGTACACCACGAATGGCAAACGCTTGTACCATCTAATTGATTGAGCAGTTCCAACATGGTTCTCTGAATTTCCCTTTCGCCCCCGCTGTTGCTGTCGTATCTCTTTGTCCCCACAGCATCGATTTCATCTATAAAAACAATCGACGGCGCGTGTTCCTCAGCTACTCGGAAAAGCTCCCTCACGAGTTTCGGTCCGTCCCCGAGGTACTTTTGAATGAGTTCGGAACCCACGACTCGTAAGAAAGTCGCCGAAGTCTGGTTAGCAACAGCCTTCGCCAGTAGTGTTTTTCCGGTACCAGGTGGTCCGTACAAAATAACTCCTTTCGGGGGTTTGATACCCATTTCCTCGTAGTACTCTGGATGAGTCAACGGCAACTCCACGGATTCCTTGATCTCCTGAATTTGAGTATCGAGACCTGAAAATACAATAATTTAACGTAATGCTCAAAAATTATTAATCGTTGGTTGAAAATGTCAGCAAGTTCAACCTCCAATATCCGCGTAAGTTTCCTGGGGTGCTTTTTCCAGTTTCATGACTGTGACCATTGGATCAGTGTCGTCTCCCAGGACTCCTACGACTGCGTGAACTTTGTGATTAAGGAGGACGGAGCAGCCTGGTTCAAGCTGGTCTTTGTCGACGAAAGACAGGATGGAGACGTAATGCTCGGATCCGACGGAGGTCGATACAATAGCGTGATTGTCGTCGATGATTTCTTCCAGGGTTCCCACGGACATGGGAGTTCCCCTCAAGTCGTCGACTTTGGACCTCTCCTCCTCGTTCTTCTCCTCCTGGGGCTTCAAGCGCTCCTGATTTCTTATAAATTCTTCCTCCATCAACAAGTAATCCTTGACTCGGTCGAGCTTCAAAAGCTTCAACCTGCATCGTGTATGGGGCGTTATCTGCGGGAGTTTTAAAGCTGCGTCCGGGCCTTTCGTGCGACGCTTCTTTTTGCCCACCCTGGTGGGAATTGGGGGTTCGTACTTCTTCTTCTTGTCTTTGTCGTCCTTTTTATCGCCTCCCGTACCACCGGCACCTGATTGGCCTTGGCCCTGATGAAAATTGGATAATTTATTATTGTTTCGTTTGCAATTATTTACGAAAATAAGAACATTTGTGATTTTTTTTATCAATGCAATGCGAAAAGAAAAACCACTTGCGAAAGTGAGTTTAAATGGTTTGAGAGACTTTGTTTTTATAATTACTATGGTTTTTCGAAATGTATTCTTTTGGAATTAGGTTAGGTTTATTTAGAATGGTACGAAATCAATGTATGTTGTCGGATAATGTTGAGGAAAAATTTAATTGGGAGGTAAAGTAATGAGGATTCAAAATGAATCGTTAAACCATTGAAAATGTCGAATTAATCTTACCATGATTATTCAATTTTTGACAATCACGGGGAGTCGCGCACAGAACTACAAGTCACTCTTTCTCTTTCTCTCACTTCTCTTTCCTCACAAACACAAGTCTCTTTCATGCATGTGGTAAAATAGTTTCAACCGATGACGATAGAGTGCGACTGGGGAGCAATGCCTAGGACGCTAAGAAAACTTTTTTTGAAACGGTTGTGTACTATGCAGCAAAATATCTCTTCAAAAAAGAAAAAAACGGGAAGAAGAAGAAGAAGAAATGGCTACTGATGACAGTTGCACGACATAAGAAATCTTCGAGTAAATGTCCTTAGAAGACAAGTTGAATTTTAGTAGAGATTAGTTTTTCACCCCCTCGCCATAAAGCCCGGGACACATAGGGAAACAAAAGCAAACATGATTCTGTCTTTTTCTCGCTAATGGAAAGAAAAAGAAAGACAATTATGTTTTATGCTTATGTTTTTCTATGTGCCCCGGGCCTAATAGGCAACATAACCTTTTTCATTGCGAAAACAAATCGTAATCGTGATTTTTTACTTTTCATCGTAAATGAAAACTTTTATTTTAGCTGTAAAAATTACGTGAGTCATGCCATGCGACAAAATTTTTATTTCCATTGTTTTTGAATGACATACATTTCTTTCGTTTCATTTTTTATCTTTTATCTTTCGTCTTGTAAAATATGCAAATTAACTTTTAATTAAACGGAATTATTCATGTTTCTATATGCCGTGTCCGAATATTGAATTAACCTCGTATTTTGTCCATTAGAATGTGTGCGGCACTTTTGCACAAAAATGAGTTACATTTCATTGCCACTCAAACTTTTGAAAAACCATGCAGTTCCACTTACTCAGGCTACTTTTCGCAGACCGTTCTATTGGCTCACTGTCATCTTTAATCGGTACATGTTTTTCCTTTTTTTCAATACATGAAAGAATTTGTCAAAAATAAATGAAAAGTTGAACTGGAATATTAGTTCTATGAAGTTATTGAACTGCAAAAATAATATTTTTGTTAACTTTTACAGAGTAGACGAAGACAGAGTGGAAAAAGTTGGCCCGGATCGTGCTTGCAGCGAATGGTGCTTGAGAAACGGAGCCGCAGTAAAATGGAAAGGCCTCGACGATTACCTGAAAGATTACAATCTTTTGCCGGACGAAGAGGAACACTTCGTTCTCCAAGCAGTCGATGCCACAGATTCTGACATTCACCACATTGGATTTCATCATTTCAGTTAATTCTATTCAAATAATTACCGAAACGAAACACAAATTCATTTTCGTATTCAAAATATTGTAAAAAATGAATTTTATCAATGAGAACAAATCTGTTTTCAGAGGACTGCAAGCACATTGAGGAAGTGAAACTTGTACGATGTCGTAAAGTTATGGACGAAGCAATGCCTCTGCTGTCGTACCTGAAGAATTCATTGGTTGATCTTACGATAACGGACTGCAAAAATCTCACGAGCGAAGGATTGTTCCATTTGTCAAAGCTATCGTACGTTAACTTGCGTTCTTTAACAAAATATGTCTCTTGAATTATTGATAACAACTTTATATTATTTTGTTTCAGGAATTTGGAATCTTTGAAAATTGGTGAGTTCCCATACGTGGAGGATAAAGACGTTGTTATCTCGCATTTAAGTAAAGCTCTGCCGAAATGCAGAATTATATACGACTAATTTCTCATCTCGTAATTTTAAGTATCGTTGCGGATTTTTAAACGTAGTCATAATATAATCTGAACTAAGTTTTTCGTAGCATTTTCTGCAATTGTGAATTAATAAATATTAGTCCACATTAATATATATATATTTATTTGCTGATGAATTTGTAACGTAACTTACAGATTGTATTCAAATTTCCTAACTGTATTACTGTTATTGAATAATGTACATGAAACATGGTTTTTAATATAAGTAATTTATTGAAGAGCCATTGTTTATAAAAAAAATCAATCGTAGAAGCATTTCTAAGCAAGGAAAATATTTATACAATATGTAGGCAGACAGATTTTTCTCTCGATTCGGTTTTCATTTGCCGACAATATACAAAATTCGACTATCTTAGTTCTAAACACATTCATATTACAGACACGATGATTATTCATACAATGGGCTTATTTATACAGTGAATTATTTATTTCTCGGGCTAAAAAATATGAAATATAAAAAACCAGGAACGTTTACAAACCGGCTGTTATTGCATAATCTAAGACTGTCAAAAAAACGAGAATATCAAAATCGATTCGCTTTTAATGGGATTTTTTCTTCCTAAAGTTTTTTGTCGAGGGTTTCCTCGCTTTTCCTGAAAATAAAGAAACGTATTTTGTGAATGAGCAGTCGAATTCAATGTTCATGCAAGTTAAAACATGAAAACTCACTCGGCGCAACATAATTTCATCAGGTTTATTATCATTAATATATAAAACGGTATAATTTTTTACATTCGTATAATCTCTAAAACATAACAGATAGAGTACGCAGCCAAATCTAATTACATAACATGCAGCCTTACTCATTAACACTAAACAAGGGTTGCAAGTAACCATACACTTTTCACACAAAAATCGTAATCAGAAAAAGACGTGTCAAGCAGTTTTGAAACCACATATCCCAGCCAGCGACAATTCGATTCTTTTTACAATCTTTCTTATCAATGTACAAAATTGTCACTGCCAGAGGTATGAACAACCAAAGAATGAGACAGAAAATGAGGGTATTTACAGAAATAAATAGGTTCACACAACTTACGTTAGATTGGCAAAGTTCACAGTGAAAAATAAACGTATATTGCGTTCTCGGCGAAATTGTTCAGAGCAGAGATTTGAGTTATGTTCACAAAGTAAGGCAGTGAATGAAATGTTCGCACTGTACAGTTGCTCAGTGAAAAGTCATCCTAAAATTAGCAAATTGTTCTCGTCTTCTTCCCTTAATCACTTTCTTCGTCATCGTGATCATTCCCGGCTTCCTCTTGCGCTTCCTCCCTCGAGCATCTACGTTTTCGACTCTGGACCGTACAACTCCGTTCTGTATCTTTTCCCTACATCCCGTACAAATACCGTTAGTTTATGAAAATTTCAGGAAAACAAACTTCGTGTAAGTTAATTCCTTTGGAGTTTGATTAATTCCAGCTTTAAAACCACTCATGTCGACTGTTAATGCTGTATCACGGTTAATTTTCATATCAACCAATTTCGTTCGTTCGGGCTTTTTTTTCGTCTTTTCGAAATGTTTGTGCGTCAGTTACGTATACAACAAAAGTATCGCATGCGTGCTTCTACATTGCAAATCACCAGGATTATTCTACGGATGAATATTAAGATGGGTTCTATCATGCATTGTTTACCGGCAAAACTTGATGAATAATTCAAATATTTTTGCGCGCATATTTCAGCGGTCGCTTACTTTTTCGCGCTGAGTTTATTCAAAGTTTGCGAATGTCTCTGCAAACGATTGGCGCGTTTTCTTAAACATTCGCCGCGTCCTACTTTGAACGTTATTTCATTAAATTCCAACTACTTTGTTCGCTACAGAAAGGATAATAACAGGGAAGATCGGGACAAGTTGCATCAACACTTATGTAACGTGCAGTTTAAAGCAGGACTTTTAATCGTGTAAAGGTACAAAATTCTATGGTCTGTGGTTAATGGAATCTAAAGTTCAATTTTCACAATTGAATACAATTATTTTTAGAGAAGAAGATCTTTTTCCAAAAAAAACGTGCCTCAAATATGTCATTGCGCATGCTTGTAATTCCCAAGGAAAATAATTATTAACATGCATGGTGTTTGCGCGTGCTCCATTTTTTTTGTTACTTATAATTTGAGTGCTACGCGTGCTAGGTTTGTTACATCGAATTCGAGCGATAATGACCGCCACCTAACGGGGAAGAGCACGCATAGAAGTCACCTTGAGGCTACTTGGACTTGGAAGAAGATTTTTTGGTCTTAGTGTGTTCGTTACCCCAAACGAGCCGATCCAATGCTTCCCCGGCGTAAAACAAAAGCGTCGCGAGTCCAAAAAGCCCGGTGAAAAATACTATTCTTAATGGTATCGAGAGTACGTCCATTACGGGGTAAACCCAAACTCCGCTTTTTATGTAGATCACGTGCATCCTGAAATTAAATTAAAGTCAATTCATTTTCATTGGCAAACTGAAAAATCTGGAATTTTACGTGGAAATTAAAGTGGCAAAGACTTTAAATTGAATCTCTAAATTGTGACGCTCGAAAAAACAATTGATTAAGAGTTTCAAGGTCGTACCATATGAGGTAAATGAGCATGAAGGACATGAGTCCAGTCAGGCACTTGGATCTCGTAGGATATTGTCTCGGTGCTGCGATCATTTCCAACACCGTCGAGACCATGATCATGGTGTGCATTAAATGATTAAGCCACGACGGAAAGTAAGGGTCGAGTGCTTTGGGCAAAACCAGTTCGCGATCCACTGCCCATAGGGACCAGAACGTGACTCCGACAAACTGCAAGAAAGTTCCACTCGTTACCGAAGCAATACTCGACGATAAAATTCTCGCAACTTCATAAAATGTTGCAATTGCGAATAATTAATGAAATTATTCTCTGAAGAATTCGTCGATAGTAAAACGAGTTTTTCCGCGTTTTTTTGTCGAGTAAAATGTGTACCTACCATGGCGATTGGGAAACCTAGCGTGGCGTGGAGATAATCTTTTAATTTTCTCATAAACGGCGTTTTCTTGGGCGACATTTCGTTCGTCCCGAACAAATCATTGAGTAAACACACGAAGAAAAATAACGCCTGCAGGATCTGAAAATGCAATGCATATTTGTAACAATGGAATGAAAAGTAATTCGTACATTCTTTCGGTTCGAAATCGACACAATTTTTCATTTCCTTTCCAGATAAATGTTGTTGCAAAATAATCCGTTCGTCGGGCCACTAAAAACACGATTACATCTCTCGGAAATGTTAACAGGGTCATTGCTTTTGTCATTCTGTCAGATTATGAATGCGCGGTTCTTTCTTTATTCCATTCCGTGATGGATGTTTTGTTCCATTCAATAGCTCGGCGAAAGCACTCTTTATGTTTCGATCATTACTTCATTCAACAAAACGATCAATGGAAAGTATTTGTCGAGGAACAAACCGACAAAAAATGAGCATTTTCTTTAGTTGCCGCTCGGACCAAAGAAACGACACTTTTGGGCCCGTTTACGAGTACCGTTTTAATCGGGAGTAAATCAATCATTATTGTGGAAAAATTCTTAATGGTGGCGGCGTTAAAATAAATCAAATATTAGAAATTAGGAAAGGTATAATAATTTCTGTTCAAAAAGGAACATACAACTCGCTGATCAAGCTTTGATTGCTTATAGCAATTTTAACTTTCCCCGTCTCTTCGATCGAATGTTGTGCGGTTCTCTGTAAGGATTTCTCTATTATGTAAAGTGATCTGAGAAATACCTCATTTATAGTATAGCGCATGATACACATTTATTTCGACTCAGGCATTTTACTCATAATCATACATTAGAGGCAGCGATTTGCATTTTTGAACTGTGAAAATACAGAATTTATTCACCAAGTTTACATGTAATCGTTGCCTTGAAAGTAAACATGCAATTTCTTGATACTATTTTTGTAATCCCCGACATGAAATCGCGATGATAAATGATTCTGCCGAGTTTTTTAATCGAACAATAGTTATCTAAGCGATTCAGTTAAAATGCAAGATTTGAAAGTTAAATTTAGTCACGCTATTGGGATTTATGGGAATTCTCACCCGAAATCTAATTTAGTTAATTAAGTGGGGTAAACTCTCGTTTAAATTGAGGTTAATGATTTAAGAAATGTTTATTCATTTTAAACGTTCTTGGTTGTTGCTAAAATTTGATTCGCGTGAGGGTTTATTTGATTGAGGTTTTTTTATTTTGCTTTTTGAAAGCAAAAGAGTTAGTGGTTTACGATTGCGATACGCACCGCGTTCCAAAACGTGAGGAATTTGAATTTTCCCCCGTAGGCACCGTCCGATGTGGTCACATTTTTCGGTACAATGGTGTAATTGTAATCATAGTAAACGGAAAATGCGAATAGCACACAGGAAATCCCGTGAAACACGTAGAGCAGTAGAACTTCTTTCATGGTGTGGCCGGCTGAAAAGTCGCACTTTACAGTGACTTATCTGCTTCGAACTCGCGCGCTAATTTTCACGATAACAAACGCGCGAATTCTTGAATAATCGCTGTTTTTCTTTATTTTTCGCGTGTAAAATGTAGCAGCAATAAAACTTCTTTCGATAAATAACTTTTTATCGTAATAATAATAAACATTCATTTTAAAAAATGTGCAATTTTCAATAATTATTCAATGAATAAATAAAAACTTATTCAAAGTTGGCAAATTTTGCAGTTTATGCAATTCTATGAATAATCACTTTTAATTTGAAGGAACAAAAACGAAAAGATTAAAGTTCCTCTTCAGAAACAATTTTTTATCTCAACGACAAAAAGTACATTATTCAATTCGGCAATTTCGCAATCGATGTCGCCGTTTTATCGCTATTTTACTGAACTTTAATCTCTTTTTATTCAACGAAACAATAATAAAATTAAATAATTAGAAAAAAGTTATTAATGCAATACAATTTTTATCTTTTCTCGAACGTAAAATTTGGGAACAAAGTCCGACCAAACTGATAAGGCAAAAACGTCGTCGCGATAATGAAAAAAATCCATATCGCAATTTCGATGGATTTTTAAAATTGAATTACATCGATACAATTTACTTCCAAGCGTAAAACAGCGATCGAATCGATGCCAAACATCGCGGCATTTGCTTTCTACATTTTTTGCGATAAAAAAAGCCGAGTTATCACTGATAAGGCATTGCCCTACTTCCGTGGAACCCGAAACATAACCTTGCAAACAGCGAAAGTCAAACCCTCGGACGAGGATTGAGAACGTCTAAATTTGGCGTTCAGGGCTGAAGCTGCCTCGTGAGAAAACGATACCGATCGATTTGCCGGTGAACGCGAGGATCACTAAGCACACTCGTCTAATGAAACCGCGGTTTTTTCGCGTTCGATTTCTTGGCACTCGCTTTCGTCGACCGGTTTATTTTCACGAGGAATCGACCGCGTGGTGCTACCGTTCCAAGCGTTCGTTGCTCACTACCTTGCTTTTAACTGTGAAGTAACGAGAGTACAATTTGCCGGGCAAGAAGAGCGCGTACGATGACAACACACGCGTCGTTTCTACGAATGAGAAAGAAAGATGCAACAGCGCGCGCGCAAAGGTGAATTTATCAAAACCGGAGAAGGGTAAGAATCGCATTATCCAATCTCAGGTGGAATTGATCATCTCTGTTTATCGTTATCAAATTTTCATCTCGTATCTTCGATCATTTGTTTACTTTTCGTAATTGTACAAGTACAACTAATTTTTACGAAACATTCGTAGTTTATCTTCGATTCCTCGCGGTTTTTTTTATTCAGAACTTGCAATCGTTACATAAAATTTGCCCTTTGAGAATGCAAAAGTCATTGCTTGGGTTTGCCGAGATAACGCGCGATATTTCAGTCATCTAAGCTCACTTGATTTGTAAATTACATAACGTTACGTAAAATCATTGAACAATGTCAACGAGGCACAATTTTGTAAGTATTTTGTAACATTTCACCGCCATTTGCGTTCGAATGTCATAATACAAAAAATTTCCATTCATTACGATAAAAGATTTGTTTTTCTAATTTATGCTAATGCGAACGAAATCGTCTCGGTAAAAGTTTTATCGCAATCCGGAGATTTGTGGAAGGCTAAGGTTGCGAAAGTATCTAATCGCGAGTGGAAAAAATTGTTGTTCGCGAAATGTTTCTAAATTCGAGCAGTTCACGTTTCTCGGCGAATAAATTGAAGGATCGCGGATGCGCTTCGAGAATTACGAACTGGGATTGCAACGATCCTCCAAGATTACGCGGAAATTATGATTTTGTGTATTAGCTTCTTCACGATTTCACTCGGGACCTTTCTTCACCTTATAGTTGAGCAATCGATCAAATTCTCTGATCATTTAATGCCACGCTCGAAATTAAATTCAATTAGCAAAAAATTTACAAAATTGAGTGCTAGATAAGGAGCGCTTGCATAATCCGACATTAAGATGCAACAAATTAAATTTCTAATTGCAACAAAGAACTCGATCATAAATTTCGTCGAATCTGATTGCGCGAACTAAATTTTTATATTTAGTTTTGATATGAAGTGAATTTAAATTTGATATCGGCTCGAAGAAGAAGTTGCTTCGGTGCAAAAATAATCAGTCTTGCGCAATCAAACTCACGTAATGTAATGATAAACCGAGAATCATGATCGGCGCTTGCTGCACATTAGAAAAGTTGATAGATGCAATCATTATGATTTTCTGTGCTATTCGTCACGCTGTGCCACCTCGTATTATTACGTAAACCAACAGCGAAAATTTTGGTTTGACCCCCATTTAATTTTTAGCCGATACATTGTTAAAGAGTGTCGGTTTTAGAAACAAATATCGGGTTATTGTTTTCTATAAAAAATGAAAACTTTTCGGTTTGAAAAACTGTGTCGATAACTGAATTATGCAATTTCTTTATTTCGAAACGTCAATACGAGACTTACCACGTCCCACATTGTCAGGTACTTGAACTGTCCCGGGTCGAACTCCCCGAACATCTTTCTTAAAAATGGAATGTCCATGACGAAAAATGAGTAGTACAAAGTGTAGCTAAACATCGCAGTCGAAACTACGTGAAATAGTACGAGTATGGTCGTCATTTTGGCCTGGAAATAAGTGTTTAAAAGCTTTGATTAGAGCTTTAAAATTTGAGTTAATTTGAGTGATAATATTTTTCATGGGATGAAAACGCGTAGAAACGAGTATTTTAATTTTAGTCGGACGCGAATCTGTAATTACATATCGTCGCTTTTTCTGCGGTGTCAGCGACAATGACAGGTTTTAATGGTAGTTGTTAATTCTTCTGTATGGCTTTACGTTCCATTTCATAATTCTATTACGTCATTTAGTTTTACTCACTTTTTACATTTACACGGAAAACGCAATTGTTTTATTTGCTAAGTAATTGCAGTTCGGAAGAATAATATTACTTATTAGTTAATTTTTGTACAATGATTAAACTTTTATACTCATCGTTGCTATAAAATGAAGGCAAGAGTTCAGATAAAACATGTCACGAATAATAAAATTTTTGCGTGTAAAAACAACGAGAATCGCAAATTTATTCGAGAGAAGAAACCGTTTCCTCGATATGTTCAAAGATTAAAAGCCACGATGAAAAATTCTTTTGTAGTATAGTGACTTTCATTTTTGCCACGAATTGCATTAATCGCCGATATAATCATAAGTGCATATGTTTTTTTATCGATCAAGTAACAAATAAAACAATCGTCGAGGTGAAATACTTTTAACAAATGGTGAAAGAAATTTTTAAAACCAAAACTTCAAGTCGGAAATATAATTACGGCTTCCTTTTCCTTATCAATTAGATAAGGAATGAAACATTTCTGTCTATGTACAATTACATGAAAAAACATTTCAAATATACTTTTCATCGGAAACGTAAACTCGGAAAAGCCATAAATCAAAACCGATGTATAAATAGTCGCATCAATCACAGCCATTGTTTAGACTCGTTTTGCATTTTTCAAGTTCATTTCCTGATCGCTGCACTTTGCAATCTCGAGAGTGCAAGGATAAAGTTAAAATATTGCATTGGAATCAACGTTTTCTCGACTCAAAAACCCCAAATGAAAATGCTTTACTTTGATTACGTATCGAATTATAAAAAAACAATGAATTTTGGGCGCTGATATTTTCGGCACTGAAAGTACCTATAAATGCGTCGAGTCTTGAACACTACACTTGAAGCAAAGAAAAATTATCCTTCGTTTGACACTGTCACAACACCGAGGAATCGCACGCCCGTTTCCCAGGATCACGCGATGAGCCCCTGGATTCCGGATCCGCCGAGAGTCGGTGCTAGACTGAATATCGACGGACTATAAAGCGTGATGTCTTTACTTTTCGACCTTCTTCGCATTGACATAGACGCTTGTCGAATCAAGGTGAGCACGCGACGAGGGCATTATCACGAGGAAATCGGGTGGGGCGGGAACCTCGCACGTCCAATTCAAACCCACTCGAGTTCAAATAATGAGCAAGCGTTTATGTTTTTACGACACTGCACTTACAACTTCGCGAGGCCTTTTTTAATTAACGCAATTCGGAATGAATTTGGTCAATGACGAAGGGGCACTTTTCGAAGGGAAAGTTTTTATTGCTTGCCAAAGTCATTGACGAAAACACGCAGAAAAAATAAAAAAAATTGTCGCGATTTATTCCTGGTTAATGCGAGCAGTTTTTTAAAAATTTTTCGCGGCGTAGAACATGCAAATTTTGTTGAGCAATAGAGTTGCGTTTTTTAATTCAAATTTGAGCTTGGCGTGTACGTACTTGATATTGATTGATTCGTTTCGGGGAGATTCTGAGCTACTGAATGCAACGGATTCGAGACAATGTCGGATTGAGATTGACAAATACGCAGCGATGCTCGCGGTGTTCTGCGGCGTGGCTGTTTGACCTCTTTTAACCCATCTAACCCTTGATTATTGGGCTGAGGAGCTATCGCGGACTCTAGACCGTTCGATAACTTCTTCATCAAGGATTCGTGCTCTTTGGTATCCTTGTATCGCTCTCGTATCGACTGAAGATAAGCAATGTTAATGCAGTTTTTGTTGATACTTTTTCAACTACAAGTTCAAGTATCGAACTGCAAAAATACGGTTTTCATTTTGCGTGCTTTTATTTCCAATTTTTTTCATTCGTTATTCGATCCGGGCAATTTTTTTAGCACTCGAAGAAAAGGTTTTGTTGAAGCAACAATTTTTCTGTATTTGTTGACAGTTTTTCCGTCACTTAAATTCCGCCGAGAATTTATTAATCACGTTGTTTTTCTTTGAATATCTCTGAACTAATTCGTTTGCAAGCAATGTAAAAATAATAATAATAGTTCTTTATTTTGCGGAAGAATAATCCAAGATTTTGTAGCTCCGAAATAAAATTATAAATTTTGATAAACCAACGATCACGCCGTTATAATCCGTTGTATCTCTGGTTCTGTTTAGCGTAGAGAATGCTCCAACATCTCGTTTTGCAGCTTATGAATAATCGCACGTGAACATTTTTTTTATCACGATCGACGAAAATTCGGTTGTGTTATAAACAATTTAAATGTTTAAAGTCGATTATGACGCTGGTCCCAAGCATTCGAAAATTTGAAAAAAATACCACCGTGTTTCCCGTTTAATTTCCTGAAAAAAGCATGTTTCAAAAAAATGGAGACTTTGTGGACGCTGTTTTAAATAAATAAACAAGTACAGCGCAACGCACCGCGCGGGGACAAGCGTACTGTTACGGTTACATTGTATTCGATTTTTTTTATCAGACACTGTTGCAATCTATAATAAATTAAACAATAAACATTTTGTTTATTGTTACCTAAATGCAGTGATTAGTTGCTTATTTGTTATCAAACTCAGCGCTACGATTTTCAGTGTTATTCAACGCGACCGAACACTTTTAAAGCGTCATGGTAATTCATATTTCAATCACTTTCATTTGTAACTTCATCCATTTTTTCGATATCTTATCATAGTCGTGCATTTCCAACATTTTTTCAGACGTATAAACTTACGATTCAATATAATTCAATGTAGTTGAATCATCGCCTAAATTACTCATTCTATAATTATTTTTTGGAATTTTCGTCATTATTTTTTGGACTTTGGAAAAGAAAATAGTTTAAGGTACGAACATTGCAATGTATTTAATGACACAATTATTTCCGAAGAATACAAGTATTTTTTTACAAAATACAAGATCAAATCTGTACTTTTTGATACTGGAATCATGAAATAAAAAAGAGCGGATCGAGAGCGAAAACTTTGAGGCTGTCGATCACATCGCCAGCGAGGAATGAGCGCGTCTACAAGGTCACGAACTGGTCGGCGAGTAACACGCGTGCAAACGGAATCTTTCGAGGGAGACGTGTCAAGATCAGTTGCTCGTTCCTGCGAATTAATGGAATGACCCTTTTTGAACCAAAATGTATATTTGTTGCTTTTTGGTCAAATTTCATCTTTGGACGACGTTAATAAATTAAGGTGGATCGATACTCCAATGCAAGGGTCGGTGGATTGGAAAAATATTGATAATGCAACATGTTTAATTACATTTAATACGCCGGTAGAATTTATTTAACATCTTCTTCTTCACGAAAAAAAATACGCGAGTGAAAAAATTGTGCAAAAATGCTCGTAACGAACAATTGAAAATTCGAACCGTTTTTTTAAAGATAAATTTTTATTTCTTAGCTAATTTGCATGTTTGGTCATTTATATTGTTCACCGGACTATTTGCAACAACTTTACCGTGGCGTTTTAAAAAATATTAATTTGCCAAAAAGATACATGCATTTGTTTAAAGAATTTTCGACCGACTTACTGAACAAATGCATGTATCTTTTTGGCAAATGAATATTTTTTAAAACGCCACGGTCAAGTTGTTGCAAACAGGCCCCCTGTCGGATCGCTTGCCACCGTTTTGCCACCGTTATGAAATTGTCACTATTTTAACCTGATTACGGGTTATGAAATACAATTTTAATTATTATTTTCATTTAAAACTTATATTTTATCCAAAAAAGCGAAAAAATTGAAATAAATTATAGTTAAAAAATAATGTTAATTCCAGTCGGTACGCCCCAAAAAGGTGACAGTTATTACCTACAGTATCGGCGAAGGT
>JABFQM010000947.1:0-26329 GCA_022816865.1 Zelostemma sp. ZL-2020
TGACCAGCAATATTTACAGTCATAATCCAAACTACCGAGCCACATCTCGATTTCTTCTATTGACGATCCATACATTTTTAATATTTGATGGAAGTCTTCAAAAGTCATTATTGTTCCATCTTCATCAGAAAGCCGTAAACTGATCGTTTTCACGGAAAACACACGATGTACAAAAATTTTCATGATTTTTGAAAGAGCTGCACCACACAAGATGTAATCATGTTTGTTATTAAATTCAACAGTTACTCCATGAACATCGGAAGATCCACTAAAATGTAAGGTCTCCGTCTTGATTTCTTCCTTTGACCAGCAATATTTACAGTCATAATCCAAACTACCGAGCCACATCTCGATTTCTTCTATTGACGATCCATACATTTTTAATATTTGATGGAAGTCTTCAAAAGTCATTATTGTTCCATCTTCATCATCAGAAAGAGATGACACGTTAGAATCGTCATCGTAAGAGAGCGTGCGAACAAGAAGCTTTTGCTTTCGTATCAAGCAATTTTTCTCTAACAAGAATTTCCATCGTTTGCAAACTTAAAGAAAAACAGAATCAAAATCTGGTTTAGTTTCGATCGTTGTATTTACATGTACAATTTTCTGAGTTATTGGAATGTTTACCTTTACTGACGAGAAGATGATCCATCGGCGTTACGAAGTATCGAAAAATTTCTGTTAAACAATCATCGTTTAAGCAATTCAGGGAATCCATGCTGATCCCGATTATATCGAGTGCTGTAAACTAAATTTTGGGGTCTGGATTGTTGTAATAATCACGATCACTTTCAATTGAAAACGAAAAAAGAAAAGAT
This sequence comes from Zelostemma sp. ZL-2020, assembly GCA_022816865.1. Lineage (NCBI taxonomy): Eukaryota > Metazoa > Arthropoda > Insecta > Hymenoptera > Platygastridae > Zelostemma > Zelostemma sp. ZL-2020. The sequence continues at coordinate 819 of JABFQM010000947.1, forward strand.
TCTTGTGATTTTAACCTCTTTTAATATGCCTCGTGTGCTCACTAGATTTTACGCAGCTCGCGCGTGCTTCATCTTCTTCTCTCTCTCTCTCTCTTTAGATATATATGATAATGTACATATTATATCTATTTGACAACACGAGTTCTTTTATAGTTTTATTGTACTAAATATGTTCGCGTTTTGTTTCTGCTACACGCGCGACAAAAGTATGGTGAGGTTTTTATACTGGTTTTGAGAGGAATACAATATCATTGTATGCGTGTCGCTTCCATGTGTTACATTAGACATATATTACTCGTCACGGTACGATAATAGTAATAATAAAAATGAGATAATGGTATATGCGTGTTATTTACAGTCGTATATAAGTGTTTATATGACTTTTTTCAAGCAATGGACAGAGCAGCGATGAAATGTAGATCGTAGCGTTTACTTATCTAAGATTCGTGCGATAAAAAAACTCTGGTGTATAAAAAAACAACAATATTTATTGTACATAAACATAAAAAAGCTACCAACAAATAAAATTGAATCTTGAATATAGAACGTCGGGTTTTTTTTTATGTTACAGCGAAAGCGATATTTTTTCTTTCACGCATTTGTGCAAGTTTCGCGCAAACGCGGAAAAAAATCTTCATCTTTCGCCCCATAGATAATCGTAACAAACTTTCCCGCGATTTTGGCAACTTTTGTGACTGATGAATACCAAAAAATACCCCTGCAATTATTTTTGATCGTCGAGTATGCACCTGTTCTGCGCAAACGTGCGAAAACTGAAGGAATGAAGGGTGTCGATTTTCAACGGTTATTTACGTTTTATTTCGTAAGTACATTTGAAATTCGAACCTCCCGCCATTCTTACTCCGACTTTTCGAAGTAATTTGCGCGCTGGCTCCACCCAATATCGTGAGTCATAGAAACGCCTGACGAACCGCAACCGTGTTTCTTGCTTACACAGCGGGTAGAAAACCTATTGGCGCATTAATTATTCAAAAAAACGTAAAAATGACGGAAGTTAAGAAAGACGACGTTGTTAAAATTCTGCACACATACCCTCTTTGTCGAGTAAGTAAAACTTTAATGGTATTTTTATGAATTATTCAGTTGTCTTATCTCGTAGAAATCGATCAATAAAGCCTTACTTGGATACACATGAAATGTTTCCGTATTATAGCAACGCAACCAATTATCTTCACTCTCATTTACACGATCAAATAATTTTGTGATTTTAATATTTTTTTTTTAATTTATAAATAACAATATCAACTTTCTAACGTCTTTGAACATAATCATTCAATTATATAATCCCTAATCAAATGTTTACCTTCGAAATAATACAATTTTAATCTTTAAACAGCATAATTAATTAAATATTACGATTGTTTATTCTAGAAATGCGATATGACGGATGAAATGAAACAAGAAGCGATGGAATTGTGCGTTACAGCCGCAGAAAAGTACGCGGATAATTACGAAAGTGTCTCCAGAATGATAAAAGAACAAATGGGTAATAATTTTATAATTAATTAATGTAATATAAAAATGAAGATAATATAAGTGTATATTATTATATCAGAAATTAATGGCGATGATTTAATGATTTTTAATCAACATCGTAACCGAAATTTTACCGGGAAGGCATAAATTATAAAAATTATCATTTATCACGAACAGCGGAAAAGTTCGGCGGAATTTGGCATGCAATTTGTGGGGAGTTTTACGCTTTTGAAATCACCTACCAGCTGAAACACTTATTATATATGTAAGAAAGAATAAAATAAAAGCGTAGATAACAAATTTGTTTTTTATGATGATAAGAATGATTACTAAACAGGTATTGCGCTGGGAATTTGGCCATTTGCGTATGGAAATCTGCCTAGATTGAAATTGTCAACGTTAATTTTGCTGTCCACGTAACGAAACGGTACAAAAATACATCGGCCACTCCAAGATTCATCGGAAAGTTGAATAGCTTTACATACTGCCCGATCCTGCTGAAAACTGCAAAAACTTCAACTAAAAAATGCAAAACTATCCGAGTTTTCCAAATATTGTACATTGTATATTTTATAAGAAAAACACGCGCACCTGCTTTTCTACATAACTATTTTACAATAAATATATATGTACAAAATGAGGTTGTGAATAAAATTAATGCGGAGAAAAATGCAGATCAGAATTTCGAAACGGTTCGCCAAATCAAGACCGCCACGTTTCCGCCCGTGAACATGTACATCAAGGTTTTTTCTTGGTGCGTTACGGAAAACCCATAAGCCTCCCCGACGACAACCTGAAATATTATGGAGCCATGACCCCCTTGAAACAAATTTGCAACGAAGTATGCGAGTTTTGTACCTGGAACGGCGATCCAAACTTCAAATCTAGATTCAACTGCAAAAAACGTTCGGAATTTATGCACGGAGGGATTTGGACAACAGAAAAACAGCGTACCTTTATCATGGACGCCGCTGATTCGTAATTGTTGGGATATTTTTCAACTGCGGTCACGCAAGATTCCATTGCTTCCTGCTTCATGTCCTCGGGCATATCAGTTTCCTAGAAAAAATTAGGTTTTAGTTTTCGATAGTGAATTTTTATTTCAAAATGTTTTCATTGATAATTTACCTGGCAAAGTGGATAAGTGTGTACTATCAATGCTGGTCCTTCATCCGTCATTTTGAAAAAATCAGAGAAAAGACAGAAAAGCGCGTTGAGAATCCAAATGTCAAAAATTCGAAAAAAAAGAACAATCGACGAAAAAGTAGATGGCGTTTGTAAATTATAGCACATGATATATTTATCTTTAAATACAATAAATATAACATCATTATATTTAACAATGCCTCGCTGAACCGCAATACATTTTTTAATGAACTTAGATTACTTATTTTATTCACTATACAACGCATTATTTAAATGTGATTTTGAATTCCACTTAAAATTAATGTCATTGAATAATTTGACTTTTGTAGCATTGCAAAACGTTGAGTTTTCGATAAAAAATGTAATTTTATCAAATGCATTACAGTACTAACATAATTCACTAAAATAGAAATAATCATAACATAGATGTCTCAATTATAAACATAATTAACATAATTTATTTCGACGAAAATACTCGATTGTGATGTGAAAAGTCACGATTAATTTGCAGAACATTATTCATATAAATCATGCGCGTAACAAGTTTGAGATTTATATTCTCAGCTTCGCCTTACAATATTTTACGAAAAAGAATTATTGCACAGCAAATTCTTAATATCATTGGCTTTATACATCAATCAACATAGAGTTTAAATAATCTACGGAATATTACAATCATTACAATGCAATCGATGCGATGATTACACATTTTAGTTGCGATGTATACGTTTCTAGTTTTAATATTATCGACCGGCGTAAAATATTTGTTTAACATAACATGATTGTCATTTTCGTTACTTTTCAGTGTCTATTGAGCTCGACATTCGATAAATGATAAAAAATTTTCACATACGGTAAATGATCTTACGTATTATTTGACCTGAGGTCTACGAATACAAATCTTCGAAGTATAAACTGTTAAACTGAGCTTTTGAAAAAATTCAATAAATTTACATGTCTTGTGTAAACAACAAAGTTAACAATAACGCTATTCAGTCTTTACGCTGCTTCGAGAGGCTACAAATGGATGGCATTTCGTTACAAAATTTAACATTAGCAATTTAAATTAATACAGATGCATGGCAAAATATTTTGTAAAAAGAATATAAATCTTCACTCTCTCGTTGACTTGTCGACGATCCGAATTTTCTTTGTAAGCCTCCCGAAGCACATACACTACATGCAATTTAGTTCAAGTATCAATATAGAACTTTGACCGAGTCGAGTATTTTTTCGAAATTTCTCTGCGACAAGCATTCTCGTCGATCAAAGTTTCTCTGCACATTTATCGATGTACTTACAAATAAAAATTGACAACGGAATTCATTTTTTCCGAGAAACAATCGGTCGAATCAAACGAAATAAACCTTCAAGAACCAACAATGAAAAGTCATGCAAAAGAAGTTCTTGAACCAATAATTTTCCGTAAACTGGCGTTAAATGAGAGAGACTCTAATACATTGTTTACATTAAGACATTTGAAACTGCGTAACAAGAAGTTTCGTTGCTTTGGCGATGTCGTAAGCGCAAGAACGTACTTGTTGTAAGCACCGGTCCATGTGACCAGGATCGCTTGTACACCTCTGAAGTCCGGCACATTCGGCTTGCAAGCGACCGGTATTGCCGTTCAATTGTCGCAGAGCTGTCCTTATGTTATCGTCAGTTGAGTTCTAAAAATTAAATTTAGTTCAACAATGGAAAATTACTGCATTCATTTACTATTCCCAAGACCAACCTGAGGAAATATAGCAGCGAGTTCAGCAACGGCAACGCGAATGCGCTCCGCGCATGGCACAAAAGCTTCCCTACGACTAGGATCTTGCATAGCTCTCCACAATTCCTGGATGCGCTTTGTCACCTGCTCCGTTCTGCGAGTAACTTCCTCGCTCGACGGCAAACTGGAACTTCCGCATTCCCACTGCCTCGACAATGTCTTCGATTCATGTTTTGCCTGCAAAATAATTGTATTAGAATCGAGCACTTCTTGAATTTTTATACGAATCGCATTACTTGATTGATATTCGTGTTCCAAATCGGCGACTTTCGCAGCCCTTCCCGAGTTTCGTACATCGAAGCCGGTCGCTGATTAGCTCTCGATGCAGTTTTTATGTCCAACACGGGTTCCAATTCCGGATCTTGCTCCCCGCTGCTGTGACCGTTCAGCATCTTTTCCGGTGATTTCATCAACTTGTTTCGTTCCTGCATTGAAATAAAAAAGTTATAATAATTGTGCGTGTTTCTTTTTGAATCTCGAAGTCAGATTTGTAAAATACCTGCAAGATATTTTTCAATTCGCGATTTTCTTGCGAGACCTGCTCGACAGTTGCTCGAAGGGAATAAATCTCTTGCTTCAGATCTTTTACAGTGGATTCGGACATGGTTAGCTGCTTCTTCAGAACCTCCACTACCGATGGTAATCCCTTTGCCATCGGAGCCAGCGCTTTCTGCATAAAAAATTCGAGAATTTATTCAACCTTCAAACAAAAGAAGCAAAAGAGAATTTACCTCGTTTTCCAATGCATAGTTTTCGCTGGATTGAATTTGACTGTCGGTGGAAAGCGTTCCGTAATCGTCATCGGACGCCACACTATCGTACAGTGGTTCGTCGTCCGACATTTGTGACCCGTGTTTTCCCTGATGTTCTTTACGAAGTTTAATAACAGCCGGGTCTAAAATACAATATTACATTTCTTTAAATTCTCTGTACTTGGGTTTTATATTATCTAATTTTGGAGTGAAACGGAGTCTATTTGCAACCTTGTAAAGGAGCGGAGCTAGCAAGTTTGTGTCTGTAACTTGCTTCTGTTAAAAGGTCTATTATGAGAGTAGCAAATTCCTTCGGTGTGAATCTCGCCAGCTTTTGCCTGCCTTGGTTCCGTGTTGACGACAGCTGTGGGTTCACTGGTAGAAATGGCACTGCGCTTTGATCCGTGAGCGGAGAGCTCGACAACCAAACTAAAGAAAAATATTTGGAAACGTGAACATCGAGTGTATATTCTATTTAAAACAAGTGTGATGTGTATAAGTAAAATATTAACTGCACTACGATATATTTCTATGCTAAATCGCTGGAAAATTTGCCAAGACATTCAAGCTGCGTTGAGTGCTACTTACCGATCCTTTAGATAGACATAAAAAGATGCATTTGCGTTAATGAACATATATCAACTCTAGTCTAATTTAGTCTAATTTTTGCAACTCTATAACAAACTTTTTCAAGTAAAAGAACTGTTAAAATCTAAGAGTCAAAGTTTGGAATAAATCTATTTCATGTAACGAAAGTTTTATCTAATTAGTCCAAAATCGAACACCCAAAAACAATCTTTTACCAGCATCCGTTTCTCGTCTATCAACTTCATCGTAAATATCCATAGCAAGTTCCTCCAACAAATGATTGGGCAACTGAAAAAAGGACTTATTAATCACGACACCTGTAGTTGCGTAACATTGAATCAAAGAATACTTTGTATTCACCATCTGCAATTTGCTCCTCGCCTCGTGAGCCAGTTCGCTGCGCTCCAAAGTATTCGCCCATTCAGGAATGATCAAATGTTCGCTAGATTTGTGATCGGGTTTACGGCTGCACAAAAAGAATGTGAGCTTGTCCGTCACTTCGTACATGCACTCCAAGAGTCTCTCGAACAAATCCAAATGCCCGGCCGTTCTGAAATCACGAAAAACTCGTTACGAGTGGAACAATCTTTGCCAGAATTCCAACAAAAAGATGCAAATATTCACTTTGCGATTTCCACTGGAGTCTGATTATTCGAATCAATTATACTTGGGTTTCCGCCATTGGCTATTAAAAGTTCGATCTGCAGAGCTTGGCCTGCTCGAGCTGCCACGTGTAACGGCGCTGTTCCTTTTTCCTACGAATCATTAGTGAGATTAGTTCTGTAATTAGAATTTAACTGCAAAAGATTTCATGTGCTCTTTACGAATCTCACCTTATAAAAATAGTTGGGGTTTGCACCTTGAGCCAACAGTCGAAGCGAAGTTTCCAAATTACTGGTTCGCACGCTGCTATGCAATTGCCTGTTGAGCTCCTCTTCGCTGCAAAATTCTTCCTTGCTGGGGCGCAGGACGAAAGACAGTTGCTGGTGCTTCGTTTTGATGAACTCTGCTTTAACGGGGCTGTAGAAAAAAAGGAACATTAGTTAAAGTATTGGTCGCTCGACGGAATTCGCACATCTCAAAATCTTACTGCAGTGGATCTTTTGGTTGAGGTTTTCGCCTACTAATTTTAGAGTTGCTAGGGTCTAGAAGAGAATGCTCCCAAATACTGTTTGCTCCGTTGTCGTTCAACGTATGTACCATCTGTAAAACAAGCATCGTTTGTATCGAGTCTCGAGTTTGTTTCGTACAATTTGACTCACGTTAAGCAAATTTGGATTCCACACGCTTTTGTGGATCGATTTCACTTGCGATATATGACGACCTAAACTTCGATGAATACTGCAACATTCGTCGCACAACAAAATCGCTCTGTTCACCGACGCCCATGTTGGTTCTAAAAAAACAATTAATAACATTTTAACAGCGAACATCTTGGTTTGAATAAAAATATATTTTCTAGAGATTTTTCGTACGTAAACAAAGGGCTAAATTTAAAAAAAATTGTAATGTGGTTTTTACGTTTTTCGAAAAGCAAAAAATACGCAAAATAACGGAAAGTTTATCGGAATAAATTCTTTGAAATTGCATGCAAGGTAAAGTATTATTTTACGAAAAATTGCTCGAATCTCATTTCCGAAACATGCAAGCGGAAAGTTGAGATTAGAAATGAAGTGCAAGAAAAATAATGAGAAAATGGGAAATTGAATCATAGACGGAGTGACGTATTTTAATTATAGAAAGGGCAGTCACCCAGAGCTCCGCAGTCCGCACATATATCGGAGGTTGCTCTTTGCTTATTTCGAGACATTGTGCACGGTTGTTCAATTTACAAAGTCCGTCAATGTAAAAACAAACAACGTCACTTGGTTTATTATTACATAATTGTAATCTAATTATCGGACAGGTGACACCGCGGGCGTTGGGACCGATTGATTATAGATTTCTAAATAAAAACACTTTGCCCCAGCGCCATTTTAATTTATTAATAATCCCTCCGTGACTCTAGACTAATTCTTTCGATCTCTCGAAATTTAAATTTGCCGCCAATTCGAAAAAACTTTTGTCTCGGGGAAAATTAAACTCGAATTTCATCAAAAACGAAATACTTTATTTGTAAATTAATTTATAAAAATATACGCAGGAAATAATATTCTATGAATCATGAAGATATACAACTTGGAATACAATCAATCAATTATTGACTACGAATTTTCATACAAATGTTCGAGTTGCTTCAACACATTCGACGATATTTTGCTTCTGGGTGTTTGAAACTTGGTTTTTTTCAGTGCCGAATCGTTCTTTGGAGTATTTAAAATACCGCCTCTCGTTCGTAAGGCAATGTACTCCCGCAAAGCTGGATTATTTGATTGTTGAAAATTCTCCACTGAATTCAGATGAACTTTTCGAAGAGGCGTCAGCTGGTTTTTCGTGGAGACGATGTTGAGCTGCTGTTCCAGTTGTATAAAGCTGTCCTCATTTTCTTGAATGTTGCTGACGATTTCACATTCCAAATTATCGTCTGCATCCAGTTCCATATTTGATTTGTTTCCAATGCGGTTTAAAATGATTTTGGGAAGAACAATACTATACGAATGATCTATCAAAGGACCCACATTTTGTTCTGTAACTTTTTCTCCTTCCTCGGCAACGGATTCTGCTTCCTCAGGAGAAATTTCAGGTTTTTCTTCCAGCATTTTCCGTACAACTTTTAAAGAATCGACAAGGTGAGATTCCAGGGCAAGCAAATTTTTACGATCTGCTGGAACTCTGTTGACAATATTCTCTAAATTTATAACTTCGATTTCTGGTTCATGATGTAGTTGAGAAGCAGCTCTCGATTCCCTTGCATCATCGACAGATTTTGAATTGCGTTGCTTCCGACCTGAGATTTTCTTCTGCGAAGTTGATGGACTAATATCATCGCAGCTATTTTCTAAAGGGCTGACACCCTCGATTCCACATTTCGTCAAGGAAGAATCCATTTCCCATTTTACAGAACCTTTAGGCGTTCCCTTTTTTTTGGATTTCTTCATAGATGATGGGAGAGGTTGAACCGATTTCCTCTTCATGGCAGACCGCGTTTGAATTCTATCGGTAGCTTCTTGTTCTTGATTTTCGTGTTGAGCGGTGACTTTTGGAGATGTCGACACGCGAGAGGTTGCTTCTGTTTTGTTGGTGATTGCCTGGTTCGATGCGCCGATGATCTGGCGTCTAAGACTTGATCTTAACAGTTTCGGATGTAATGACTTAGGTGCTGTAATAAAATGAAAAATACATGAGAAGATACAATAACAAAAATTGTTTGAAACATTAAAGTACAAAAAAACAGTTACAATCTTGTGAGGTTTTCTTAACACTTGTTGCCGCGCGGCGTGAGAAGCATGCAATGCTTTGTCTTGTCGAAACACTCTGAATAGACTGCTGAACTTTGGATGGAAAAATACTTTTTCTTGTAGAAGCCAAAGTCGAAGCTGAAAAATACATGATAAAATGTATTTAAAACCCTGTGATTCGCTATTAGTAATACTCACAAGCAGTTTTTTTATCGGATTTCCACTCGAATCGTGGTACTGGTTTGTACATCATTTTTGCTGAAATGAAATGAAACATAAATTAGAAAAAACAAATTTGAAAAATGTTGGTCTATCATATTTACAAAAAACAGTTTTTACCATTTTGTTGTGCTTCTTTGCCGCCAGATATTTCTTGTTGGAAAAAGTAAGGAGCAACACTTTGTCTTGTAGAAACGCCTAAAGTGGACGACGCTCCAACTTTGGATGGAAAAAGACTTTTTCTCGCAGAAGCTGAAACTGAAAAATAAATTATACTCAAAACTCTGTGCAACATACAAAGCAGTTGTTATTTACAATACTCACAAGTTTTCTTCTCATTTTTAAACAACTCGCGTAGCGGTACTGGTTCATAATTCGTTTTTGCTGAAATAAAATATAAAAAATATTAGAAAACATAATAACAATGTTGGTACATGGAATGTGCAAAAAAACAGTTTCATACTATTTGTTGGTGCTTTTTTGACGCTAGACATTATTTCTCGGAAACAGTTAGACGCAAGGCTTCGCCTTGTAGAAATGCCATAAGTAGACTCTCCAAGTTTGGCTGGAAAAATACACTTTCTTGCAGAAGTTAAAGTTGAAGCTGAAAAATACATTTAAAAAAATCTCTTAAACTCCGTGCTACGTACAAAGTAATTGTGGTTCGCTATTTATAATACTGACAAGGTGTTTTCTTTTCTTTTTTGAACAACTCGCTTAGCGGTACCGGTTCGTACTTCATTTTTGCTGCAATTGAATGCGAGTAAATTAGAAAATACAATAATAATGCTGGTACATCATTTCGCCTCTGAATAAACGAAATACCTTTTGCCTTTCCAGGGGTTGGATTTGTAGATTTAGAGGCAGATTTTGGCTTCTGAGCAACAGACTCATTAAAGGGCTCTGAAAAACAAATACAGTTTAAATATTTGTATACAAAATTCAGTGAAGAATTGAAAACAATTGTTTTTGTTTTGTTTTCGTAGATTCGGTTTGTTGACATCATGTCCCATGCAATTAAATTTTGTTTTCATTTTGCACACTGATTTGGAGAACACCAAAACAAGGAGAAACGTTTTTAATCATTTTAGGTGCGCAATATTTACTTGATCTTACCGCTTTTAGCATCCTTCCATGTCTCTTGTTGCGTTTTGCTCTGAAAGGAAATATAAATTAAATTTTTGGTCTCGATCTGGAATACGAGATAAGATGAGAATTACGATAAGAATTTGATACAAGATAAGAATAAGCAATAAGTATTTTTGTGAATTTCCGTTCGGAAATGTTGAAATGCTTACCACAGATCTTAAAAATCTACTGCTGCTTTGACTCCTGTCCATGATTTTAGAAATTTTCAACGAAAATTGCAAGGATTTGCCGATATTTTTCTTTCATGCGTGTCGCGTCTTCTGATTGGACATAAAAATCTAACGCAATGATAATTATTGTACGCCGACACGCTTATTTTATCATCGACATCGTGAACACGCGGCTTAAACAAACACAAGTTCACAAATGCTAACGGTCAGCAGCAATTGAAACAAACTGAAATAACGAATATATACGCTCGCGGACTCCATTCGTGACTATTCGTGATTGGCCGTGAGAGAATGTGCGAAAAAAGTTCACACTAGCGCTACCAATCAATTTACTACGAACTATCTGCCAAATGAAATTTTTTTTCGATTGTTAACAATTATTAATTTTCGGGGGAAAACCACTCCAATTTGTTATCGTCGAAATACTCAAAATGGAAGAAAAACAAATACAAATCTGAAAAACAGTTAAACCTTTTTATTGCTAACATAGTTTCAATACGTAAATATTTAATTTCCTAAGTAAGATCCAGCGGGGCTTGTTTAAGAACACGCGCGTAAACAAAGCTCGGTACTTATTTATATTCTGCGTCCTTTTATCTCAGCTTCGCGAGAGAATGCGTTGAAAAGAGATAAAACATCGAAGAAGTAAGCACGTCCGTGCACGTCGTATTTCCGAACGCGCGCGCGCAGCCTTCTCTCTCGACAGCCATTTTGTTCAATTATTTCTACACGTTCCCCCTCCAAACGAAACAACCGAAGGTCGACGCTGCTCTCAATCTCAATAAAGTATTTTTGGTTAGGTTAATAGCAGTATTGAGGATATTTAACAGTAAGTAAATCATTTTGATTGTATCCGCCGTTATTCCGCGTCAATCCGGCTATAAAAATGCACCGGGGATCGCGGCGCACTCGTGGCATTATACGATTTACCAAGTGTGATTTCGTGGAAGAAGGCTGTATCATTTAGGCTATGGCATCCACTTCGGTCTGCGTAATTCTGTTTGCCTATTCTGTGTTTGCAGCGGACGATCTCGTACTTACCTGATGCAATGCGCCGGCCCTGCATTATGCAACTTTTGTCGTTAATTCTTCGCGTTCGTCCAATATTTCGAGTTATAACCTAAATAATATAACCTCCGTCAACAAACTAGACGTTGAATTATTTGAAATCGTATGCTCGGTAATCTCGGCAAATGCGACGGTGCTCGGACATGTTCATCGTAAAAATCAGTGATCGCTTACGCCGCGCAAAAACCAATCCGATTCGCGCGTTATCGTCGTTCATTATTTTCGGCGAAACAATCAAAAAATTGAAAGTGTAAATAGTCATGTACGCCTTTATTATTCCATCGACCGAACGGATATCAGTGTGATTCAGTGTCCTCTCGTAACCGCGATGATGTCGCTATTATTTTGCTCATTTCTCCGTGTTCCATTTCGCAGCGCGTCACTACGCAGCGGCGTTTGTGATTTCCGATTGCACGCTTTTCCTTTGTGCTTTTGTGACTTCGGGAACGTCGCGGCGAGATCTTCTGGGTCAGTCAGATAATCCCTCGTCGCTGTTTTTTTTGTATTTTTACGATGGTTATATGTTTTCTAGGTTATGGCGGGAAATTGTTTTTGTTATGATGAATACGGTGTCTTTTTTTCGCAGAAGTGAAGTGTTATCTTTTTTTCGATTTTCTGCGTCGTTTTCTCTGAATCCTAATATATCACGTGACCCCAATCTGAGTTTTCATCGTTAATTCATGTTCAATTCACAAAAGTAGTATGTTTTTTCATCCTGGCGATTTCAATATTTTTCTCAAAATAAGCACTCTTATTGTTCCTATAATTCACTCCTAAAACTTTCATTTTATCAGTACGGAAAATCGAAAAATTATGGAACAACATACATTTTGTTAATGTAATGTAATAAAAACAAAGATAGCACATTTTTGAAGCAATAAATTGATTTATCCGTCAAGTTTCTATTTCTCACCTTTTTCTGTCGAATCGAACAAGTTTTCTAAAAGCTTTTGTCTTTTTCAGTGGTTTCAGTAATCAAGTGAAGTGATTCTCGGACAGCATGGACGTCAACGAAGATTTGTCGTTCCAATGGGTGCAGGAGGTGGGAAATGTCGTCCACGAGGAGGTGATATGTGGCTTGGAATCCGATCTGACCACCCACACGGAGGAAGTGGTGGAATCATGCGAGGAAGTTCCAGTGGAGGAAATTGTGGAGACTATCATAGAAGATACGCAACAAAATCCAGACGCGGAAATCTTGATGGTTCCCCAAACCAGTGACATGGAATCCATATACATTGTGCCCCAAGATCAGGGCCACGACTATCTCAATATCCAGGTTACCGAGGAAGTTATCGCGGACAATTGGGATAGATCTGGACCAGATGATGGGTAAAAATTGCATGGAATAAAACTGTATTTTCCTCAAGAGGATGAATGCTTACGATTTTTATATTTCTAGGGTGCAGATTCCAATAGCGAATGTATCGCATGAAAATTTGCTGGACTATGACGACATGGATCTTTCAGTACCAATCGAACAAGATTCTTATACTCTCGCTCGTCCATACCCCTGCGAATTTTGCAACAAACGATTTTCAAGGAAGACACATTTGAACACTCACATGTTGGAACATCAAAACACGGCTGAGTTGCCTACGGAGAGTCATGCGTGTCACATGTGCTTCAAACATTTCCCGCGAAAAATCGAGCTGATGAACCACCTGAAATCACACGCCAGGCGACAGGCTTCAGAAGAAGAGCTGACCGAGGCAATGATTCTTGAGCGTGAAGAAGAAGAAAGAAACAAAGGTCGCCGTAAGAAGACGACGACGCCGAGGAAGCGCAAGAGCAACGCCGTCCCCAAACGTGCCACCCAAGAAGTGAAGCTGGAGGCTGGAAGATTCATGATGTCCAAGTCCTATGATTACGTAGAGGAAGATGTGCGCCTCGTCGAGGAAATGTCAAGTAGGGACATTGAACATAACTCCCACTCAAACTCGGTGTGGAACGAAAGCTTATATTTCCAATTATTGCAGATGAGATACAGGCGCCGCGCTGGCCAGTCACTGATCAAACAAAGCCCTACGTTTGTCAGTCCTGCGGTGTTGGTTTTGCCAGAGAGAAAGCACTGCAATCGCACGCCCGTATTCACGCTGGTGACAGCGCTCACGAATGTCCTAAATGCGGCGATATGTTCTGGGATGTGCACTCGATGCGTGAGCACGTCAGGGTCAAGCACGGCGAAACTCTGCAAACGATCGAGACTGATGATTTCGACAATGACGCAACTTATACAGGTGACGAGAGATTCGGCGAGTTCTACTGTGAAACTTGCGGCGTGCCGTTTCACCGAATGGATCTTCTTAAACGTCACCGGAAGTAAGATGAAATTCTGAGGAGTTTCAGTTTTTATCTGCATTGTTTGTTGCAGTTTTGGTAAATTGTCTCTGATTTTAGGATACATGTCAAGGAAGAAGCCCATACGGTAGATGGTCCAGAGCAACGTCACGTTTGTACTACTTGTGGCGAATGGTTCGACGAAGCATTGGCGCTTTTGGCTCATGCTGAATCTCATGCCAGGTATAATTGATACCAATGATTAATTGTCAACATTTTTTCGATGAAAATTTCTAAGATGTAGAACATGCATTTACAAGAAGCCACTTTTATATTGTAATCTCGTATGATTTGTTTTATAATTTCATTTGTAGTTGTAAGATTCGTTTGCAAAGAATGTGTGTTGGAAATGGTATAATTTTTAAAAGCAGATCACCAAGTCGCCGTTGCTTGATGTGTGGCGCGCGATGCCGTGACGACGAGGACCTGGTTGATCATGTGCGACAATCCCACGCGGAAGACGCGCCTCCTAATATGTGCGCTAACTGTGGTAAGACGTGCAAAGACAAGCGCAGTTTGTTGAAACACTCTTGGATTCACAATAACGAGAAGTCGTTCGTCTGTACCAAATGTGGCAAACGTTTCCACAGCAAAGCGAGATTACGCAGGTGCATATCACGCAAATATACTTTTATAAATTTTCATCTGAAAAGTTTTGTAAATGTTAACTTGGTTGATAATTCATGGCTGGATTTTTTTATAGGCACATGCAATCGCACCGGAACAAAATGGTTGCTTGCGATGAATGCGGAGAAGAATTTCCTGATGGAAGAGCTCTTGTCAGTCACCGTCATTCTCACAACAAAGAATTGGCGGGTCGAACTTTCCCTTGCAGAGAATGTGGCAAAACATTCGGCAGTCGCAGTTCGCAGCAGATTCATATTCGAATCCATACCGGCGAAAAACCGTACGGATGTCGGTTTTGCTGGAAAGCATTCGCGGATGGCGGTACTTTGAGGAAACATGAACGGATACACACTGGAGAGAAACCATACGGTTGTGCCATTTGTCCTCGAGCTTTTAATCAAAGAGTAAGTAATTTCACTCTTGAAAATTTAAAAACTTGGGAATGATTTTCACCAACTAAAATTAAAAATTTTTTAACAGGTTGTTTTGAGGGAACATGTACGCGCTCATCATTCAGGACCGGATCCCAAGTGTCATGGAAGTATGACTCCATACTCGTGCAAAGTATGTGGTAACATGTACACCACATCAGAAGAGATCGTTGTCCACATAGTGGAGCACTGCGATGCAAACACGGCCTTACGACGACAGCCGCAAAACGGCCCGCGCAAATATAAGAGGAGACGCAAGCTGAAACCTCATGAAACGGGCATGCTGTCTCCTCCGCAACGTATAAACGAGTCGTACGATATGCTCTTGGCTCCTTCAGACTCGGATGACAACACGAAGCGCAAACTGGGCAAGAAAGTTAAGCAACAGCGCATGATCAACATCGAGGAAGGCTACCAAAACGTGCTGAAGAGTTTCGAGAGTTCTCTGCAGAACATGAACTCCATTGTAAGCAACTCAAAACCTAGCGGTGGAGCAAAGGGCAAACTGGCAAAGAAAATCAAGAAAAAAGATGAAAAGAAGAGCGAAATGCCATCCACGAGTCAGCAGCCAGGTAGACCTAAGATGATCCACACTCAGAAAACGAGAGTTCCGGTCGAGGTGGGAAGCGATGGAGCCAAGAAGGGACAAAAAACAAAAACAATGGTTACGAGAACACCCAAGGTCATGCCCAACGAGCACAAGCTTGGAGTTTTCCCAGGGGGCGAGAGAAACAGACCGCGTACAAAGAATGTGAATTACCACGTCGAAGGCAAGTTTCAGATGTCAGCTGCGACCTTTGCCGTGAAACCAATGGAAACCCCATTGACGAAGCTTATTCAGCCCAATGTCGCCAATGTCAAATTGGAACCGGATATGCAGAAGCAACTGGTCCAGAATGACCACAGTAACAACAATGGAAACATACTCGCTGTTAGAAACACGAGACCCACTCGCGGAGGGAAGAAAAAGCCCGTGGTGACCAAAAAGAAACGAGGCGAGAAGCAAGTGATGATTAAACAGGAACCAAGGGAACAAGAACTTTGCACGGAAGAAGTTCTGGGCGAAGAAATTCCAAATAACAACAATATGGAAACGGTTGAGCCACCGAACGTGTTCGAGGAGGTCGTGGTCGATGGAAATGACATGGAAGTGGCGTTCGAGGCCAATGTGACGACGGAGGAAACTATTGTACCCGAAATCGCGCCTGTGAAACTTACAAAGAATGAGAATCACGATGTCGAGAAAGAGAACCACGTTGAAATGAATCATCCGAATGTAGTATCCGTGCACAGTTTAATGCAACCAGCGGATCATGTACCGGAAACCATAATCCCGGATTCGATCATCGAATACACTTGCGAAATGTGCTCAGCGATATTTTCCAGTCGCCCCGAGCTACTCGTTCACGTGCACTCGCATATTTGATTCCGTTAGACGCGGCGGCTCTTCAATTATGTTCCGCATTAAGCGTTTTCACATGAGTTTTCTTATTAAATTCGTGAGTTGCACGATTCGAGTTTGAATAGATTCTTATTTTTTTCATTAAATATACGGTATAATGTTATTTGTTATTTCATCTCTGATACAATCGAATCATTCGTTAGCGACGAAATTGGGCAATAATTTGTTTGACTTGTTGAGAAGCTTTGGTTATCCACAAAATCCGATATTTTTTAGGAAAAGTAGCTTCGTAGGTACTGACTCTTGAATAATTTGTACAATTATTTGTGATAATTAAGCAAGTCATGTACAAAAATTCATGTAAAAAGATGAGCACGCCAATGTATTTTGCAGAGTATCAAATATCAATGACGTAATGATTTATATTTTTCACGATTATCTTATCTTTTATAGGAAAAGCACGTTTTTCGTTTCTAGAATATATTAGGATAATATTGCTTTTATTTCATCGCAATGCTTACTGTTTGCACAAACGTCTCTGTACTAGGCCACGACAGAATTTGTTATTCAACTTATTTTCATATTCCACGCAAGATTTTGGTAATGCTTCGCGATTGATTGAATTTTCTAGCGATTATTTTAAGCTTCTTTGTTTGTGTTTCGAGGGGTTCAAGAACTTGAAAGGATATTGTAATCACGAAAAATATGTTTATTCTAAATTTACTGAGTCGTTGAAATGTGCTTGAATAAAATTGAAAAATATAGTTGAAACTGTGCTGCTGAAGTCTGCTTTCAGTTATTTCTTTTTATCTGGATTAAGTCTCGTTTGCCATTGACAATGTCAGTTAAATACTTGGTGCCTTTGCCTTGTAGCGCGACATGTGTTTTACGATAAAGTGATGCGAATCATTTGGAAATATTGTCATTATTATTTTTCGATTACAAACAAAAGTATCACGCAATTACTCGTCCTCGCGAAGAATTCTATTATAAATCAGAGTATATTATATATACATAGTAGAATAGTATATATTTATATGAAATAAATTGTCTGTTTAGAGCTAGACTTTAAGTTACTCTTCATAAAAATGGATAAGAAATGGGCTTATTGTTTATTGAAATTTATGAAGAATTTGTCGTCGGCGCCCTTTGTGAAATGAAATTGTTTCGTATCATTGAACATTGTCAATGATGGTATTCGATGTTTGTGCGAAAAAAATTTTCGACGTTTTACTTCGCTGTAAATTTGCCCGTGGCGGAAATGATCACCGTTGTCGCTTTCATTCTTCGCGGATGACGAAAATAACTGCGAAGCTTCGTCCTTGAAAATTGTAAACTTTAATTTCGCGCGATCGAACTGACTAAACACCACGTTAAATAGTTGGCAATGGATTGTATAGGTATTTGTATGTATAATTTTAAAGATGTTCGCTTCATTGTAGCAAGTGAATAGAAAACAAAATAAATATAGTTCTTCAACAGCATAATACGTCGATAAGAATTGTAAGATTCCATGCTTTTTACGTACTGTATTAACTACTATCTTTTATTGTTCTTGTAGGGGTAGTTTTAACAATGAATTTTTGCAAGGGATTAGTGAATTCGTGGTTACGAGCAGACGCTTTCCACTTCAGAAATCATTAATTGCGTTCAAGTCATTTATGTATGGATTTGTAGATTTTATATGAGTTTTAATTTAGAATTTGTAAAAAAACAAATTGAATAAGTGTTGAGTTCATCGTGTAAATTGGAAATGAAAATGGCGCTGTAATTTGTTACTGCATTGGGAGCGACGAAATTAATTATCTATAAAATGAACAATCTATGAAAATTTACTGAAAAATACATTTCGTTTCGATGAATGGAAAGACGGAGTGGCTTTAAAAGTGTTTATAAAATGCCATTTTTATAACGAACAAAATTATGTCGGCTCATAACGGAATAGGCACTACGATAAGATTTTCATGTAAATAAGACTAGCATAGATTACAGTTTGTAAGAAAAAATTATGGAAAACCATTTTATTAAAATTTCATCCAGCGCAATAGAAATGGTGTATACAAACGCAGTTAGCATAATAGAAAATGTCTTTTGTTAAATAAGTGTAACTACCTTTAAGTCTAAATATTATGCAAGGGGTGTACTTTGTTCTTGCGACAACACTAAAACTCTTCATTAATCACCTATTAAATATGTGTACAACTCATTTCCAGAAGATGGTGCAAGTTGTTTAATAAAAGGATGTTAAACAGCTGTTGATAAATTTCTCCCCCGATCATTTTTTTCTTTTGACATGATTACTTTGTGCGAAGGAAATTGGGTTTCAAAAGAACTCGAAAACCTTGAAAATCGGCGTTTTTATTCGAAAAATAACGCCCACATCGGAATGATTCAAGGTATAAAATCGCAAATTCCGTAAATTTCTTTTTCAAATCCCATGAGCGCTATCGATAGTAGAATGAGTAGACTGCCGATGATACTCGTGGTCGCGGGAATATCGCCGAAGTAATATATCTGAATGATGTAACTGAGGATAATGTCGAGCGATCTGGTAACCGAAACCTTTCCCGCCCCTTCTATCTTCAAAGCCTTCGTGACGAGTACTTGGCCCGCAAGTCCCGTGGTTACGATGAGGAAAATTAGTACCCAGGTGACCCATTCGCTTGGTAGAAACCTAAATAGAACTCTATTATGAATATTGACTAAACAACCCGACATGAATCGCGCTCGGAACGGTTTATCGATTAAACAACCTCTCGCGATATCGATTTAAAAATAAAGCGGAAAGATGAACATTGAGTATTTTATTTTCCATACTTATACGGTCGAGTATCGGGGATTACGAAGTAGAAGAAAATTGAAGAAATCAAGGACCACATCGAGAGACTCAGGACCACGACGGAATAATGAATCTCCAAGCATTTCCGCGTTAGAATAATGTTCAAAGCCGTGAATAACGTCGCCAGCAACGCGTAAATGTACCCAGTTGCATCGGAAGTCGGGTCCTTACGTCCCTGAAAGAAAATGCACTTTACCCATTTCGTTCGTTAATTGGATTTTAAAATCGTACCTGGAACAAAAAGGGCGGCTGCGACACGAGTATTACCCCAGAGAAAAGAGCGCAAATCACAACGACCCGCAAAATACCGCACGGTTCATTGAGGAACAAAAAGGAGAGCGCTAAAACTATCACTGGGGAGCTAAAAATTATAGTTGCCGCGTCGCCCAGGGGCAATTTGCGGAAGCTGTAATACAGCAACGACAGTGTCATTCCTCCTACAAAGCCCTGAAATGCGTTTTTTCCAAATTCCACGTTTTTCTTGCGAGTAAAAAAATATGGTTCTTGAACTTACCTGAAGTGCAATCAGCAGCCTTTTACCTTCCGGACCCAGTAAATTCTTGGATTCTTTGCACGCTATTAAAGTCATTATGAGTATTTGAAAAATGGACCTGATCCCTAACAAAACCATGGGATTCACGCTCGTTACTGCTTTCACCAAAGCCGAGCTGATGGTGAAAAAAGTGCCGGACAAAAAGGCGAGGAATATTCCGAACCATTTGGTACCCTCTTGGTAGTTTTGGAAATTATTGTTGAACTTTTCGGTGAAATGATACGCCGGGTCCATTGTGCTGTACGAGAAAACTTCGGTGTCGAATTTCATTTTTCTAGTTCGTTGACTCGCTTCGTTCTCCAGGTTTTACTGCCGTCTTCCAACTGCGAAAATTGTGACATAATTACTATGCGGATTTATCGATTAATGAGCTTATTACGGCTTAATAAAGATCAAGGAATGCGTTGTACCTGGAAATGACGGGGCGAGGTTTGATTGGAGAAAGAATGCGACAGATTCTGACGAATAGTTTTAATACATCTATACAACTCTTGACCTTTTCACAACTTCGTGGTCACGATTTCGAACGCTGATTATAAAAATTTCGCATCATTTTTGCTTCAACAATCGATGATGGTGAAATTGTTTGTCGCTACTTCATTTCATCGAAACTTTCAACTGCGTTGACAAAAGGAACATATTTTCGTTCGGGTAGTTAACGAGGCAAAGAAATTGCATTCGATGCGATGAAATTGCGGCAACGAATTCGCGGACGAGTGAAGAAATCTTCAATAATAAATATTAAATAACAATTTCATATATATTTACATTTTACAAACATTGATCACTAGAAAAATGGCTTTGTTCGTTTACATCTGTCGCCGAACGTAACGCAGTTTAATAGCGAAATAGAATGGACTTTCGTAACATATACTTTCTGAAAGCTAAATTTTGTATACCTAAATGAACAAGTTCGGGGAAAAAGGAATCAATCGCCGGAGGAAGTTTGTTGAAAAAGAGATGAGAGAATTAATATTGCAACAGCAGCAACCAGTGTCTCCGTTTTTGTAAATTAAAATAACTGGCGTTCAATTCATATTATTTCAAATTGCATGCGTAGATTTTACCTCGGTTTCGGCGATCAATTCTTTTTTTCGTTATTACTAATATATTATTGCCTCATAAAAACGTGGGAAGTCTTTTTAATGAAGAAAGAATTTCACCTTTTTCAGCAGTGAAACTAAGCCATCTAAAGTCGAAACATAACAAAATCAAAGTCACTTTCAAAGTCTTATTTAAGCACCAAAAAACCAGACAATTTCAATTCAGGAAAATGAACAAATTGAACCAAATTTGACGTTCAAAGTAAAAAATATAACGCGAAGAAATATCTGGGTAGAGCAAACGCACCAGCAAAGCAAAACTTCAAAAATTTCAAAAATGTTCTCGCTTTGCGTAATTAATTTTGATAAAAAGTTTTCGTTCGTAGCACACTTTGAACTAAAATTTGAAAAATATCGTTATCTTCTCCGTCATCAGCATTCCTACATATTCAATGCAGTTAAAAGCACTCAAAGGCTTGTTTCTATTGTTAAATATTTCAATGTCTCAAGTGGTAGGGCATTTCAATGTCATTCAATATTTTCCCAGCTGTATCTAAACCATAGGCCAGATCCCTGTTCCATTCAAAAATAAATTACGTGAAATATTGAAACAAATTATTTCAACACAACGACAACAATGAAAAACAAACTTTTTTCAATTGTACATATAATTTAATCAATTTAAACAAAATTAAACATTTATAATGGAAAAGGTATCTCGAGATATAGACAATATCGACATACCGATAAGGTGAAATTCTAAATCTGCCATTATAACGTCGCTTCTCTCAGAGTTCCTCAAGAAATGTCTTTGGGAATCATCTTTTAAAGTCCTAATGTCGATGGTACTCGTGAACCCACTGTGAAGTCTTTGTATTGAGAAAAAACGCAGATCTGAAAAGTGGGAAATGTTTGATCATCTCACCGCACACAGAACAACTTTTAAAGCTTTATCAAAAAACAAATGTTCACCTTGTCCTTTAATCTTTGGCATAATTGCAAAGCGAACGTGAGTATAACCAAGGCATCGTTAAGCCACGGAACGCTGCACTCTGCTTGTTGTGTTTCGTATTTGACACTGCCATGCGCATTTTCCAGATGATAAATAGCTAGTACCAGTTTATAGCTTTGAATGTAAAAACTTATCGCCACATTCTCCGGCAGGTTTGGATTCAAATTTTTCTGCAAAAACAACATCGGAATGAATAAATGCGTGTCTTCCAAGTTTTGGAAAGTTCGTAAAATCCCTGCTCGTACCATATTTCGACTTTTAATGAGATCATCGAGATTTTTCTTCCTGGGCACTATCAAGCTCGTTCTGCTTCTCTGCAAACATCCCAGAATGTTGCCGAGGATGTGCATCACTTCGTCCGACGTCTTGAAAGAGTAGTGTCGGTCGACGTTGTCAATATGCGCTATAGCTTGTTGCAAGTGATTCGCCGAATCTTGAATTTGCTGCAACTTCCACGGGTGCTCGTTTTGTATATAAGTCTTCATGATTGCGTTCTGCTGTCGTTGAACTTTGAAGTTTACTTCCTACCGATAACAATTTCAGGTTGCTTTTAAAAGAAAGCATCTATTTTGTACAGTACAAAATTCTGGTGTAAAAGGCGCACTTACAGCATGCGTGATACTGTCGCCGGTGAGAGTAACGACGCATTTTACATTGTCATGTGGGGCAGTGAATACATAACGGTCCATCTTGCTTTGCTGCTCATTTCCAAAAAGCGATAATGGAAATCGAGCTGCGCAGTCCTGGAAAAAAATGTTGGCAAATGAAATTGAGTGCGATTTCAATACAATTTCAAGAATGTTAGAGATTTATCGAATGAATGCATACCATAAGAATGTTTCGCAGTTGAGATAGAGAGGAATGAACTTCTTCGTGAAGCACCCATTCGAATTCCATTTGCTAAAACAAAAAGCATATTTGCATTAAAATAAAATTAGCAATGCAAAAATGTAAATTCTCCTTAAAAAAGCTTCGAAAATATGCGAAATTTTACGATAATATTGTGCTTATTGAACTCGATAATTTTTCGCGAAATCGCGAGGAAATTACATTTTCGAGAAAGCGGAAAATTCAAGTTTATTAACATAATCCCGAGGTTTTTTCTGTTTCGAATAAGTAACAAACCGAGCAAGAAATGGGATTTTGGAATTTTGACATTCGTCATTATTGAACCTAACCTTTCTAGCAGTCAACATATATCGAACAAAATACATCTTCGTCGGATTAACAGCTGACTCCAAATTATTTCAATGAAAGATAAAGTTTTTTTATCTTACTTTGCACGGAGAACCTAGCGAGGTCGTATGATTAGATAAAACAAAAAAAGGCTAAATACTTACGAGATTATGCGCCTCCTCCTTCTCGCTGTCGGCCATTTTTTCCTTCTTTTCACACAACGATTGACAGTGACAACGACTCACAACGTTGTTCTACGACGGAACGACGTGAACGATGCTACGCTTTGTTCTGCTTCGGATTCTCTCGGAAACCGATGACTATACTAAAAATATTAATCGATGAACTTTGGGTCAAACCAATCAAATTGTTACAAATGTCAAATTCTAATAAACTTGTTTTCCAAAACCTTCACGAAATCTATATTTTTTCTCCCTCCCAATTACGAGGGATTGACCATTTCGATCTTGCAAAAGTTCAAACAAATTATGCAGAACAAACATGAAAATGCATTTTTTCGTTTGAAACTCGATCATGCAATTTGAAAATACGCTTTTTAATGGGGCAATAAAATTTAATAGAAGCATTTCACGTTTCCATATATTTATTTATGCCTGGTTTTTGTTGCATGTTTAGCTAAAATTCATCTTCCCAGTCGATTTTATTTTCTACTTTACTCGTCGCAGAGTCACGTGGCTCGAAAGTTTTGCCTGATCGATAACACCTTGGTGAAGGTAAATGTAACAAAATCTTGCAGTCGGGTGAAGGAACGGTTGGCGAACGTTACACACATCGACGAATCGCAAGTAATTCAATTTTAAAACTAAAGAAAAATTCGCAAAAACACATTTGCGATCGAAAGCATTTTTTCAAAACCAAAGAAACTCGAACATTTTCAATAATCACGATTTTTCTACATAAACAGACATTTTTCGCATTTTCAAGCACACATTCCTTTTTCATTCTGCTGCATAAAATTTACAATCGCGAAATTTGAAATTTTTAGCGCTTTTTAGTCAAAATCCATTCAGGAAGTTCAAGCGACTCGAAAATGTCGCGAGAATCGGAAAGGATTCTCGACAATCTCTACGTGGTCCCAAAGATTCCGGAAGGTTTAACAGCGCTCATCAAAGAACTCGCCAGGGAAATAATTCGAAACCAGCCCGACAACATTTACACGTTCGCGGCCCAACATTTCGAAAGATTAGTCGGAATCCGAGCGGAATACGAAACCTTGTGCGGAAATTCCAAAGCGTTCGAAAAAAAGGGCAAAGCCTCGATGAAACCCCAATTTCAAACCGCTTCCAAAAAGCGTTGCGAGCACCGAAAGACGCCGACGGAACAAAGCGGCTGGTCCTTGAACGAAACCGCGAAAGTCTTGGAACGCTGCAAAAATCTGATGCACGAAAACGTTGATTCCAGCGCGCCCATCGCCGACTCGACGAATCCAAGACACAGATCCAGAAAATCGACCAAGTGCTGCAAGAAATGCCCGACTTTTTACTCGGACACGATAAAGGATTTCATCGCGGAGTTTCAGGACAGCGCGAGGGAAAGAAGAAGTTCCGGGAGCGATAACAAGGAATGCAGCGGTGAATTTTCAAAGAGGACTTCGGTACGGAAGTCTTCGGAGAGAACGAAGAAAACGCGGAGGGACACGGAGGAGCTCTTCGAGTCTTCCGAGAGAAAGTCGTCGAGAGCTCAAAGCAACGAAAAGCGCGTTCACACGATCGTCACGAAGACGAGCCTGGAAGAGCTGCAGTCCCCGGCGTACATAGAGAAAGTTTACAAAGCGACGAACGAAACCACGCTCGTGATGAAGAAAAATTTGGAGACCCTAAAAAACACGAAGTTGACGAAGAGTTTCGAGGAACGAAGAGAGTCGAAAACCGGAAACTGCTCCAGCGATTCCGACAAGTCGAAGTCAGCTCGTAAGGAAAGCGCATCCTTGGACGAAGCGAAATCATCGTCGAGCAATCGAAAGAAAAATACGGACATTTTCGAGTCGAGGCTGAAGGAAACGCAGGGTCTGATGGAGAAGATTTCGTTGAATTTCAGCGACACGATGCGACGCTCGATGTCGGCAAAAGATCTCTACAGGAATGGGCATTTCGCGGAGTCTTCGGGGACCGAAAGCTCGAAAATTTCGTTTCCTTCCGTGAGACCTTCGTCTTCTATAAGCGCGTCCAGAAACTACTCGCGGAATGGCGCTTCCGACGATTTAATTTTGCCTCATATTTCCCCGAAATCAGCGAAGAATGCCAAAGCGACGGATGAAGTGACCTTGCCCGTGCTTTCACGACCCGGAAGCTCTTCCTCTGCGAATAGAAAAGTGGAAATTGAAACGGATGGTGAAATTAATCGTTTGGAGGATGAAAAACAATGCA
>JABFQM010000948.1:0-26318 GCA_022816865.1 Zelostemma sp. ZL-2020
AAAGATGTCAGTTGAAGTGTTCTATACGAACACGTCTATTTATCTTGTACGTGCAATGACAAACGTACCGATAAAATTTATCGATTCATGTCCGAAAGCTTCCATTCTTAAGAAAATATAATTTAGATAAGATTACACTTAGAGGGTAAGAAAATACAAACATTTTATCAAATGTTGGCAGTACAGATGTCGCGTAATGTAAGTTATTAACAAAAAGTAGAAAAAAAAAATTAAAAAGTAAAAGAATTTGAAAAAAACAATTTCTCATGCTAAAAGAATTTGAAGAGTGAAGATCACGTGAAGTATGTCTTTCCTCTGATTCATTCATCTAAATATTTCAAACATATTCTGCTAGCATCCTACTCGATGGCTTTTCTGCAATTCCAACTTTAATTGTTGCAACTTTCCTAATGCGTGCTACAAATTGCCAGGAAAGGTTATTTTATGCAAATTTTCCTGCACCAGATTGCAAGCTTTGACTTATTTTGAAGACAAGTCGATGTTTTTTACGGAATTTTAGCCCTCTAGCCCTCGAAAATGTTTTTTGCCAATCATTGAATTAGTGCATTGAGTTAGTGAATAGCGCAGCATTTGATGTTTTTATTTATTCAACGGAAGATTTGGCAGATAAAGTTCGACATGTATAGGTATATCGCATTTGACCGAGCTGTATTTTTCAAGATTGAATGAACCCGGTATCTTGTTATCTGTAGAACGTGAGTATAATCGTTCAGCGATGATATTTATAGACTCGAAATCGAAGTGCTGGTCGAGTAGAAATTGACTGGCCTTAAAAACTATTAAATTACATGATCTGTAAAAAACATCTAATAAACAATTAATTCGAAGAATCTAATTATTATTATAATTCTCAAAAAATTGGCCGTATCTGAACTGTACATTTTTCTAATTTCATGAGACATATTTGAATGGGTCGTATTCAAATCTGAATTTAATTTTATAAAGATATAAGTTAAGTACGGCGCATTTTATTATAATATGTTTCCGTTTTACTAGAGAGCCGAGAGTTTGATCAAGAGTTGTATTATTTCTAAGAAATCACATTACGTGTACAATTTTACTGTGAAAACGTATTCAGGCTGAGCTTACATGGCTTTCATAACTTTTGAATTGGTTTCTCAGCAATGCGATATGTACAAAGATTAAAACGATGTGAAAAAACGGCACATCTTAACATTTTATAATCTCTAGTTCAATAAGTGACGATACAATCATAGCTTTTTTAATAACCAGCTGTTTTTACTACGAAATACGAGATGAGGAAATGTTTTTATCAGCTGGCAGTACTATGACCGACCGGTGATGCTATCATCGATATCACGCTTTCAAGTTCACTGTGAATGTATCGAGAAATGATAAAACATGTAATTTTAATTGATGTATGTTTTACATATGATTCATGAAAAAAGTCTTTAAAATATCATATGCATTGATTAATTTTGTACGATCAAGCAATAAGGCTAATGGAAAACTCGTTCGATTGAAAATTTTTAAAAGGATCACTATGTTAAATGAACAGATTTCAACTCATATTTCAGGGTCATATTATAATGAATTTTAAGACGGTTAAGGCCACTCGAGACAAGTGAAGTATGATTATGGATGCTATGCTTCCACTAGCATAAAGTCATAATTGATACTATATAGTCATGATCAATCGCGCACAATCGATTACATCGATGAGAAATTAGAAAAGCCAGCTTTATAATCGCTTCAATTAATTTGGTGCGACTCAGATGTTCAAGTATTAGTCATTGTACATGAAAAAAATGCATCTAAAATAGTGAAATGTTTTGTGTCTTCACGAAAATGATTTCATTCGAGTGAAAAAATTTATTTGGATATGTGTACGTAACATATACAAATAACGTGTTTCCTGTATGAATCTTGGACAGTTTACATGTAAATCTTACTCTCCCACGCACACATACCTATGCATTAACAAATGTAAATGGTATTTACTTGCCTGATTGATGATAATTTATAGTCCATTTATGAAATTTTTGTACAAAAACAAACGGAAAAAAATCCGAGTCAATGTTTCACGTGAGAAGTATATAATCATACTATCATTTGCACTTCCAATCTGGGAACTAAATTATCAACTGGCGAAGATAAAATGAAATGGTTCTAGCGCAGACCGGGAAATTCAAACGTTTCACTTTTAAACTTCCTCTCCAAGTTCGAGTTTCTCGTATAAAATATAGGAATCAAAAAGATTAATGAACCTTATAAGTTCTATCAATTAACCTTTTAATGAACTTTGTAAGATTCAGAAGATTAATGAACCTCATAAGATTTATTATACTTTTCAAGACTGAACAACTAAAGCTGATATATTTAATATTCGAACATCTTAATACACCGAGTTTAGCTCAAAATTGAGCAATTTCAAGATACTAAAGATCACTAACACTAAAAAGAATTTAGAAACTAACACACATCAAATGGCTTTTAGTACTTATCTTGTGTACATTACGTCCAAACTCTAACGAGACCACGGACATAGCACGTAATATGTTTTAAAACTCTATTTAGAGGACAGTTGAGTGCAATTGTTCAAAAGTACGTTTTGACGACTTAAATTTTCGGTAAAGTCGCCACAAATTTCTTCATGTTACACAGCGTAATAACAAAGATAAATCATACAAATTTTCCTCGATCTCTCGGAGCAAAATATATACACCCTTATTTAGTCAATTGACTATACATAAACAGAAACTGTTTCATCAGGACTTCAAAATTCATATTTTTATCTTCAATCCTCCTGCAGTTCTGTATGCCAAGTGTAGTGGTCCACTTTTCTATATTCTACATTCGTTTCTGGAAATTAAAATATGAAGAATGTCAATTTCGTTAGGGGTGCGAAATATTGCTTCCAAAATTAAGATAACCACTAGTAATTACGCTGATTTTCACCTTTTTACTCATTTAATGTTAATTTCCACTATTTTACTTTATTCTTCAACTTTATCTGGAAGTGCAGATAACTACATTTTTCACCTTCTGTTTCTACCCTATATTCCAGCCCACCCTTATAAACTGATGATGAATACCGACCGACGATACTATTAGTCGGTATTATATCTTCGCGTACTTGCAATTTATCGAAAAGAGATAAACGAATTATTCCTAGCAATATGTGCATAATAAAATGAGTATATTTATCGACACCTTCCAGGTAAATTATTTTTTACCGGGAAGGTTTTAAAATGGGCATGCGAAAAACTCTTGAAGACTGATTTATATTGATTAGTTCTATAAGATCGAAGCAATGAGACAAATTGAAAATGTATTGAAAGGAAAATATGCACTTTTCTAGCTTTATACGTATTACAGGATCGCGTACTGAATGCACCATATTATGTGGTCGGTCAAGACCACAAGACAAGTAAAATTGAATGACGTCGATAGTTTGATGTATGAATATTACGTAGCCAAAATTAATATCATATCATAATAATGACTCGTGTATAAGGATCAAGGTTAATAAGGATTGAATTTCGCTGACCTGTTGCACCTGGTGCGAAATATTCTCGTAGCGTCTTGGGGTCGTATAATTCAGTGATGTGGTTTATCGGGTCATACAATTTGAAAGATTTTTCAATACAGATTTTTAATCGATATCGTTGTGTGCTTATATTAAAACTAGTGTTACATATATTCCGGAGCAGGAAAATAAGTTTTATGCTAATTGAAAGTCGTTTGCCTATTCATTTTCAATTAATAAACGATTTTTAAGTATCTCAAAATTTTTTTAAATAATAATCATTTAGAAGGTGGGGTTACCCCCATCATTTCGATGGCTGTTTCCAGCGCTGTAATTTTTGAAATCCCGCTAGCATCGCTGGTTTTATACGAATTCATATGAAATTTACATTCTTTCAAAATTTATCGCGACAGAAAACCGGCGATTGTCACGCCAGCTCCATTTCCGGGCACTTATTGTTGCTTTGGATAACTAATAATTTTCAAACACCAATCTTTTCCACGTCATGCTAAAGAAAGTAAAAAATTTCTCAATGACAATCAGGCGCTACACTATATAAAATTAATTAGCAGTCTTCATTAACATCATAAATTACTAGAATTCCAATAAAAACTAAGCAAATCTAGAATCAAACCCAAAATTTCCAATTTCTGTTAGTTCAATTCTGACAAAACTGACAAAGATTTTGCATTGATTTCAAGATTTGGTATCAGATTGCAATTTTGAAAAGTGAGGTAATAAGTTACTGTTTGTTAACTTACTACATAACGACTCCTTTTTAATTTCTTCCTTTATGTCCCCTATGTCTTCCGTATGTCTTTCCTCGTCCACCCCGACCGTGATTTCCGCGTCCACCATAGCTGCCTTTATTACCTCCTGAACTTTGTTTTCCGCCTCTCTTATTTCCTACACCGTGACCTTTTTTAAGTTCCCCTGCTTCACTGGTAGTTATCATTACGCTGCAGAGGATAATCAACAGCAATAACACAACGAACTTGCCCATTTTAAATACTGAAACAATTCAAATTATTGACGTGTATAGGTAGTTTATATTAATTAACTTAGTTTTAATAAATCTTTAATGTGATCACCTATTGCTTTTGAATTAATATCAGTTTCTCGCTAGAAATTTAGGCTATGGTTTATTGTAGATGACCCAGATATGGGTTCCCATGCATATCTAATTTTATTTAGAAATTTGCAGTGGAATTGTACTTACTTGATATGCGAAGCTCAAAGCACTCGAAGTTCGTGAAGACTGATATGCGAGAAAAAAGATTCTTCTTTTATAAAATTTTCTGATATATTTTTCCTAGAATTGCATTCAATAGACGTACACTTGTATTATTGTTTTCGTTCAATTCAGATCGCTTAGAATCACCTCTTTATGGAAATTTATGCGAAATTCAAGTTTGCTAAAATTATTCGTCATACTGAGAAATATTGTACTAGAAAAAAATCAGAAGCGCTGCGCGTTAGTTCCATCTTTGAAACTCATAAGACGTCAAAAATTTAATATTATACAAAGTTGGGACATCGTTTTCACCAGTGCTGTAGGTAAACTGGAATTTTTATACCGGAAAGAAAATAATAAATTTTCAGTCGGCGCTGATTTGTCTCGCTGAAATAATATAATTTTCCCAATTAATAGAAACACAAACACATCCTCATTTTTCGAGATTTTGCGTGAATTTGAACCGGTTGAACTTTTTGAAGAGAACCGTACAACGAAAACACTATAAATTTATTTAAAAGACACGAATCTTTGACTTGCAATTCGCAAACGATCAGACTTCCAAAAAACAGTAACGCGACGTGATAAATTCGTGATAAGTTCAGGAAACCGACGACTGAGTAGCGTCTTATTGCGCGCACGTTAACGCTTTGAAACGTACTGATCGAAGTCGAAGACTTTGTTCACATCCGAAAAGAATCAAAGGCAGGATATTTCCAGAAATAATAAGAGAAATCCCGAAAAAATGTTTGTCAAAAAGCGGTAGAAAATAAACTTGTTCCTATGAATTCAGAAAAGAGAACGAATAAGAAGAAAAATAAAGAAGTAAATAAAAAGATAAATTGATGTGCATTTCGTTTTCGACACTTCAACATACAATGAAATGATGTATGAAATAATTGATGATAAGAAATGAATCGATAAGCGTCTTTTCAGACTTTTTAGAGTCAATATAAAATGAAGAATTAAGAACTAATTGCACTGGCTCGAATTCTAAACACAGAAAAATAATATCCGTAATTAAGAACGCAAAATTGTCTCATGCTAAAATTACTACTTCGCAAAACAATTTGTTTACGATTTTATATCGCAACTTTTATGACCGTATTCGTGCTAACATTATTTTTTAATAACTATTATTTGGGTGTGCGTTCAAAATATTATTGTTTCGCTTTTTAGAATGTCGATGTTGCATGTAGATTCAATGTGAATGTTTTTTAAACAAAATATTCCTCAAACAAAAACTCCCAGGTGAAATATTCCCTGGACAAAAATCGCCCAAACGAAAAATCTTGTTGTTACCGATAAAACGTTTGTTTATTTTTACTATACATTGTTCGTAACTACTATAGATCTTGTTTTTTCACGACTTTTAGTTTACATTTGCAGATAGTGAATTAGCAAAACGCTTTCGTAGGCAGCTGAAATAATCGATGAGCCACGTTTATGTTCTACCTGAATCGCGTCATTTTTTATCAGAGTAGGGATGCTCAACAATAGCATGCAAAAATGTGTAAAAATATCCCTATCATTCTTAGAAGTGTGTACTAAATTGAAATAATGTTACACACTCATGTTTTCGATAACACTTATCTTAATTTCAATACCGTTGTGTTTGAGTATGATAATTTCAAAGTAAAGTTGTGTATCGATGAAAAATGTAACAGTAAACTGTTTAAATATAGTCGCATAAAATTGTTTCCGTGACGTTTGTTCAACACGACCTTTTTTACAGGAAAAAAAATTGTTCAGCGCAGAAAAGTATGAATAGATATAAACTTGTAGCAGAGAACTAAGGATGACACTCAAAATTTGCTTTCGATTTTGATTTGAAATTCTTAAATACACAAGTTGTATTTATTTCGAATCTCAAAAATTCATTTTTTATCTCTAATTTCAGGATAATTATGATTTAAATCAAAGCTGCTTTGTCAACACTTCAAAATATTCACGTAAAACTTACTTTATATTTGACTAAAATTTATATACTTCTTTGAATTGGAAAAATATTTAGAAACATTAAAAAACGAATTCATTTTCGAAGCACAAACGTAAAAGTACGAAATTGGAAGTGATCATTATTCAGAACGGTATTTGCGGAGGAAGCAGACAGACAAAAGGTTTGAAGAGCCATTAGAACTTGATCCTTTGATCAATTTTGACATCTCATGAGTACCCGCTTAACGCATAATGATATCCCATAAAAAATTCCCCATTTAGGAAAAAATTGTTTTCGTTGTTACTTATTTCCAAAATATTCATAATTAATCCCACAAGATTTTTTCCATCTTTTTACAAAAATTGGATGATTCCATCACGTAGAAATATGTCGCCTCAGTCAATTGATTAAACTGTACATCCTGTCGTTAAATTTGTTGGAAAAACAGAAGAATGACAAGTGTCATATCTCGAGAGTGAAACGCCGAACAAATCGTATGAAGCGGTACAACAGTTTGACGTATAAACAACGAGATTTTAATAAAAACAACGTCCTGGGCAGGTCACATAGAGATTTATGTTCTGTATCACGGTACTTGACGCCAGTGCGAAGTGGATCGAGCAGAATTAAAACATCGCGGATGAGCGTTATTCTTTTAGATGTCGACAAAGAGTACCTACGTGTAGCATCGAAGTGGGTGAAAACAGGGGACAGATTCAGACATCGGCTTAGATCAAAGTTTCTCAGGGGGTGAAAGAGGACGAAGGTAAGGGGTGACTGACGAGCGATCGACCTCGCCCGACTCCCTCGCGCATTCGCTTACACTACAGCTCGTTCAAGTGGCATCAACTTGAATTGAGAAAGGAATAAAGAACCCGCGGCCTCATGCGTAAAACGATGCCACTGCAAACAATCCCGATTTGTTAAGGTATGGTCGACTCTCCTTTTTAACTGTAGTCTTTATTCCTTATGTTTCTTCATCCATATTCCGTATCATCCATATCTTCTATTTTTCTTTCCTTAGCTTATTAAAATCACTTACTCAGAAGAAAAATATTTGAACTCTTTTAAGACGATTGCACTGGAAACAACGGGTGCTTCATTTTATCCATTATTATTTAGATAATGCGATAAAAATTATGTCGGCAAGATAAACATTTTTCGATGGTTTGATACGTTTATCGATTGAATGTAAAAGAATTATTCTGTTGAGAAAAGTTCCAAACTTGCCGAATCCTTGAATTGTAACCCTTTACAAATCCAAGCAAGTAAACGCTGCAGAGATTAACTGGTGTTATGAAGCGAGCAGCTTGAAGCCCGCAGCGGTTAAGCTCTCTAATACTTGTAATCTTTAGGCTCAAGCTGATTTTGTCACTAATCCGTTTATTCTATACACGATTATAAATGAAATCGTCATACCTCGATTGAATATTTCTTCATAGAGGAATTCTTAAAACTTATTTTCCAATCTTGAAACATCTTCGATAGCCCCGCTAAGAAAATTGTGCGACAGCATACGCGCGTTTATGGATCATGTGTTACGCACAAAACTGACTGTCCATTTGACCTTTTACGAACAGCGAAAAACGTGGATAGAGATACTAAATCTTCAATGCAAACTCAAGAGTCCGTGTATTCATAAGTCTTCCGTTCCATTGTGTGCAGCATATAAAGAGAACTAGTGCGTTTTATAAGCCAAATGCACACACGAAGGGATACACGCAATTGATAGCGCAGACATGCTATGTTGCCATTTGAAGTTGCAGCTCGTGTTCCACAGATTGCCACTTTGATTCGGTTCTTTCAAAATGGACCCATTGTTGAAATGCAGACACTTTTTTATGAACAGCGACAGCACAATAGAAACAAGGCTGAGCAACAACGGAATAATCTGGTAATTGCTTTAGATGGAAATAATCCAATGCAACGCCAAATAGAAATATTAAAAAAATTGGAAGTAGAACTAATGAAGTTATCTTTATCCGTACTCAATATAATAAAGCCGGAATTACTTGGAATTACATATATTAACTACAAACGCCCTAGGCCCTATATGTGATCGAGGTGAAACTGCTCCAGCATCAAACTCGAGCAGACGTTTTCAACTGCATGTTTGGGAAAGCTGTCGTCCCTCGTCATCGTCATTGAAGATTCACTAGGTTCTCTTCGGGGCTGTGTAAGGCATTACGAGACCTCGTAATGCAGTAGAATTTACCCCAATTCATGCACAAGGAGATTTAATACACTGCGGATCAAGTACACACGTAAAGCGCCTTCAGCCTTTTTGATACATTCGACCAATCACTCTTGCCGCAAAAACGTCGATTCCCGCCTGAGCCGGAACATGCGTGAAGAATGGTTATCATCGAAGCCAACAAAAAACTACTTTGTCATCGATTCATTTCTCAAGTTTTTTCACTATAGCATTTTCCCGTAAGTACTGTAATGCGATTATAACAAGTTTATTGTACTTCCAACTTTTGTAGAACTTTCTGAAAAAAATGTCTAACCGATTATCGATCGATACAAATTCTAGACCTTACTGCCGTTCGTTGAGAGGTTAATTGAATTCAATCGACTGTTTCGCAAGACGAGACATGCGCATCGGGTAGTCATACAACAAATCGAAAAATCTTGTTTGCCGTTCTGATAAAGCGCTAACAAGCAGATCCATTTTCAATTCGAAGGAATATTCAGAAGCGGCATCGCGGTAGACAGGGCGAACATTGCAAAGTACGAAGAGTCGAGTAGAGGTGAAAGCGGATTTAGGGGTGTGGCAAACCGCCCCTAGAATTGGCGAGATTTCTGTGTCTGCTCGAAAGCCCCCAGCCGACGCCTCATCGGGCGTGTCACGCACGCTGTATTGTCGTTTTGTCGTCTGCAATCTAGCTAAGCGTTTCACAGCAACGCGGCCGCGTTAACCTGTCCTCCCACATCACACACGTATTACCAACATACGCATCGCATACATTAATTCTTCGCGAAAATCGCGCATGCAGCGGACTGCTTTCAAGAATGCATGGCCTTATGAGTATTGCAGCTTACCACCACTTTGTTCTAGCTCTTTGTTAACATGCTGCAGTCGTATTTATTCTTCCCAAATCCTTTCATTCATTAAACATGAGAAATACCTTTTTATCCGCGCTTTATATTATAAAAAATGTACGGAATCAAAACTTGAGGTTTAGTTCACTTCAAGCCCTAGAACCATCTTCAAAAGATTTCTTACGAATCCACGAATCGAGATGAAGTTTTTATTGACTCCTCTGAATTCCAAAAAATACATAACATTATAGAATATTCGTGATGAAGAAATTCGTAAAATGACATCTGTCCCTAAAGGTAAGACAACTTCAAGTTAAACGCGTCCTTTATATTTGTTTTTGACATTTTTTTACAAGAGATCAGACACGCGTCATAAATCGGAACACGTTGAATTGACGAGTGAATCGTTAGCGCCTCATACATGTCACTCGCAGACTCCACTAAATACCGATCGTCAGTCTTTGCTCGACTCACCCCTTCAACTTCCTTCATTCTACTCAACGCCTGCTTGCCCCTATTAAATTAAATTGGACCCTAAATTTGTCGTTCTCGCTCACAACAAAAAGATCCGCTTTTTATACGGCGTCGGTTCGAATATTCCCGCTTCGATTTATTGTCATCGGACGTTACTAAATAAGCGTCTATACACCTCCAGGGGTAGCCATCCGAATATATCCTTTTAATTACCACTTGGGATCGGCTATTTGAGAGGGAAAGATAATTCAATCCCAAGTCATCTTCTTTATCCAATTTCTGTACGGAAAAATTTCACGAAAAATCGTCGGATTCATCATATTTTCTTCGTCCCCGTCTTAATTAGCTATGCGTCATTAAACAAAGATAATTTGCTTGTCAAAAGAAGTAATGTTCAACAAATTGGAAAAGTCTCTTTACCTGTTGATAATTAGTGCATTCATACAAAATACTGGTCGTTGCCTGGAACAATGCTACCTCGGCGATTCAATCATTTCAACACTAAAAGTTTCGCCCACGCGAAATTGCGTATTCATAATGCACCGCGGCTCTTCTTTATTTCCCTTTAACCGCGATGGTTGGCACGAAAAATTGTTTTGATGTTAACCGAGTGTCCTGCCGGTTCACCAAAGTAAAGCGGTCGCGTATATACATATTCATTCAACCCCCACATGAATGAGGGATGAATATGTATCGAAACGAATTTCGACAGTGGCAATAAGGGCTCTTTTCAAGAAAAAAAAGCTAGGCATTGTATTGATTGAGGAACACGTCGCGCTTACCTGTCCTGTTCGAGCGAACATCCTGAAACGCTGAATGGACTTGCAATCTTTAGGAAACGACGAAGGGGAAAGGAGAAGGCAGCGAAACGGAAGCGGGTATTCTGTTTTGAAAGATGTGGAAAAAAATTTTTGCGATCAATAATCACTGTCCAATTCACCTCCTCGGTTAATCTGCTTATGCCCATTTTACGTAATGCGTTCCGGAGTGAATAATGGGGAGGTGCGCTGCATTCTTCTTCGGCATGTTTTTTTTCTCCTTTCGTCTTTTGTGTAGGACTCGAGTCAATGATTACTACACCGCGAAAAATAGAGTTTTACCGTCACGTTTCGGTCGGTTGAGAATCTGCCGCTGTGTGGCTCTTATTAGTTTTCCATTTTTCAAGGCTCATAACGTAAGCAGGTATTCAATCTTATATATTCTTTTCACACTTTCAAATTACGCTTCAACTGTTTATTTTTCGTGTCATCGCGTCCTATCCTGTTACAAGCTCTAACAGATTAGCAACCCTTACCTCGTTTTCTCAACTTAAATGAGCAGCAAAAGATTTTTAAGATCCCGGCTTAGCCGAATAAGATGCCAAAGAGCGCAATATTTTTTAATTAAGAACTTTCTAATTTAAAATATGCGAAATTTCAAGCATCCATTTTTAAGAAGTGATATTTTGCATTCGTTATTTGAACTTAACAATTTTTTACCTCCTTCACTTTTTTATCCATACGAACTTCATTAAGGGTGTCAAATATGCGCGTAGGTTTCGCTACTGTACCTGTGAACTCGGTATACATTTCTCAAAGGACACAACCGAAGCAATGAAAGGAGTAAGCTCCACATTGTCAACTTTTGAACAGATCCCAACGACTATCGATTAAAGCAGGCATTTCTGGGAGTATATCAATGGTAAAGTCTCGGTCTCGAGACGCAGGCCAGTAAGCTAGAAAACCTTCCGACCAATCGCCATACCGACATTCTTGACGGTAAAAGGAGCCGACATCCTTCCTAAGGACTTTGCTTCGATGAGATTAAAACCCCGCCCGCAGCATGCAACAATAACTACAACAACAACAACAAGGACTGCTCCGACAATGGGCACGGTAGTCGAGATTATGACCAATAAATTGGGCTATGCTTCATTTCACTAATTCTCATAATAGCCTAATAGATTACGATTATCTGTTTAGTTCGGTTCGTTTAGTTTACGTCCCACGGTCGAAATTCGTGCTACGTTTGAGCGTTGCGAGTTACGAGTTGTGAATGAACTGTAGAAAACTGTCATGAGGATTATGTGAAATCTCAAGGGACTTTAGTGCACTTTCTCGCACGCTCGAGTAATGCTTCAAATTTTGATTGCTACCCATTTTCTGCACATAAAGAAATGACATTTCTTATCAATAAAAATAGGAGTTTGATTGATTCTCTTGTTAATTTAACATGTAATTTAATCGAAACAGAATTATATTATCAATGCATGCGAACGGTAAAAACCGAAGAATCCAACAAATATGTATACATTCGTAAATCTTTTTTGTATTCCACTTAGATGATATCTGGTTTGCCAGTGGTTCATAGTAGGGTAGACGGTTAATTATCCAACGAAAGTAGACTGAGAGGGGTCGGTCGTATTCAGCACGATCGGAGAAGAGTAGAAAACGTAGATCATAAACACGTGAAGTGTGATACGACGGTGTCGAGCACATACATCAAAGTAAAAAGCGTCCCTTTTCCGCCCCATGAAATAACTTTGACTTCAGTTTGTTTGTAGCTTTGTTTGATTCTGTATTCACGGAGATAGCATTCACTTACTCGCCGTGGACCAAGATTAAACAGATTCGAAAATGTCTCGTCACCCTCAAGCGAGGATATTTCATCGCAATCCCTCACTAACCAAGGCAAAAGAAAAGGAGGTATTCCACCACGTATGGTATGCCCTTTAGTAATTTTGAACACATTGTAAAAACCCAAATTACATTTTTTCATTAACCTCCAGTTTTTTCATGGCCTTCCTGAATAAGAGGTATTAGGAGGTTAACATTATTTTTCTCGTAAAATTGGTAAACAGGTTTAATTTTTTTATTCCAAAATTTACTACTTTCCAACTTCTCATTAATTACAAATTACCCGCGATCTAATTTTGATTATTGTGATATTTTTTCGTTATAAATATTGAAACTTCAACATAGACATTTCCTTTTTCACATTTGCGATTCGTGACAAAAACTGTAGACCACTCCAGTTGCTGAGCACTATTTTAACGATGTCCTTCTCTTATATATACATTAAATTCGAGAAGTTGCGAAGTGCATACATATATTTCTGCAGTATAAAATCGGTCACGATTCTTCGCAATTCTACGATTCCTCTTTTGTGTAACTGTGAAAAGAGAAGAAGTATATGCATGTACATAACGAGAAGAACTAAAAACAGTTCGGATGATCGGGTAAAAGGAATCGCGCGCCTTGTGCGTGAGACGAGAATATATTTGACGCGTTTACAATAAATATCTCATTATAATTCTACGAATGCCGTTGAGCACTTCGGCGGATATTTGATACAAAATTGCAAATAAAAAACATACCAACATTTCATTTCCAATCCTGATCAAATCCAAGACCTCGGGAACGATATTGATTGATTAAAACAGTTAGGACCTTATCTAAGGGTCGTTCTCTATTCTACTGCGTTAAGATTACAGCATGTTCTGATTTTCCGCGCATCAAAAGCCTCCATTATATTGTCCCGTTCGCCAGTGTCAAAAGCAAAGGCGTTACGTGGCAACGAGAAGACAAATCTCACGACTTAACAAAGGTCGGATGCCGAGGTGCGAAGTGCTAACGTGAAATCACTGAACGCCTCGCCACCCTTTTATTGCTTCGCTGGCCCGAGAATCCATCTCAGTATTTCGTTTCGAGGTGAATAACTACATGCAATAGCTTAACTCGAATGGCTAGGGAACACTTGTCTGATATATCCCCTCGTTGTTCAAAATGATCAGAGGTGTTGGACCGT
The DNA here is from genome assembly GCA_022816865.1 of Zelostemma sp. ZL-2020. Classification (NCBI taxonomy): domain Eukaryota; kingdom Metazoa; phylum Arthropoda; class Insecta; order Hymenoptera; family Platygastridae; genus Zelostemma; species Zelostemma sp. ZL-2020. The sequence continues at coordinate 13,990 of JABFQM010000948.1, forward strand.
AGATAACGTTTGGGCGTTAATACACCGAGGGTAAACAATGAAAATATGCGATCCAGTTGACATGAAAATGTATCGTTCAAAAAGAAATTCCACGCCGCCTTTCGACACAATTTCAGAAAAGAAAAGTTCGGTCAAGTTTTTAAGATCTGCTTGAAAGTTGATCAGAACCAGTGGAACCAATTTCAAATATGAAATTGGAAGAAAGAATTGATGGAACCATAAACCTGATGAAGCGAGTGTAGAAATGTAAGCATTGGGTAACGTTAATAAATTGTCGCCCTCTATATTGCATGTATATCAGAACAATCTTGAAGCTCATCGTCTGGGCGATTCGATCTTTTGCAACGGCAGTGGGTGATGGGAGTATGCTGATCAAGTACAGCATCTCCTTTCATTCGATCGCGGTCTTTATACTGTAGTGTGCTGAAAAGAGGTTGGAAGGAAAAAAGAGATAATCGGTATAGCTACGGAAGACAGGCATGTTTCATTGAAGCATTATGCCATCAAACTCAGCGTTGTTTTGACCGAAAGAGATAGGGTGATACAGTGAATTGGAAATGGTAGAGGACAGAGGGGTTGCTCGAGGTGGAAAAAGAGAGCGACGTGACTGTGCCGTGATCTTCCCTCCAGATATCCACCGAGCTTCTGATGTATCTACAAAATCTGTTCCATGTCCATTAAATCCGGGCTCATCCACTCCTGAACGCTGTCCTACTCGTCCGTTACTAAAACTAGCTACGTGTTATGTGATCAAAAGCCTCGACACTCTTCGTAAATATGTCAAAAATGCAACTTTGCATACAATGAAAAATTACGTAACCTTACAGTACTGTGATTTTACGTCTTTTTACACGTGGAATGTAAAAATGCGAGGCCCCAGTAATTTTAAATTGAGTTCTGTAGTAATTTCGCATAACTAAAAATTTTTCCGGTGAATAAAAAGTATGGTCATTTGATTCTGGGGTCAAAATTGTTCATTACTGAAATGATCTTTCGAATGAAGTGCCCCATACAAAATCCCCGATCCGGTGAAAATCATATAAAGAAGGTGTGAAAATGACCCAGAGTATTGAATCGAGAAAATCTTTGTCACTTTCACTTTTCGAGCAGAAGTGTAAAAATGTATCCCGTCGAGTAGCGGGGATTGTGTACAAACAAGTACTTAGCGACGTTTAATGGGAATTATCCCTGGCAAGGGACAATTAGGGGAGGATTATTAACACCTGGGTGGACGTCATGCTGTTTCTGGAGTTGCTATCTCTATTCCGGACAACTCGAGCTACGAAAATTATTCTCAACATTTATACAAAAGCATGGTACGATTCGTTCTTAGATGTTCTTTAATAAAAATTATTCTAGCGCGATTCCGTTTTTCTAATTCACTTCAAAAAAGCGGAGGAAGGTGTGAAATGTAAAAGGCGGCATTCCAGGCTAGAGTCTATAAAGAAATGCTATACAACTTTTCGTTTACTGTGATATGAATTGAATCGTATTTAAATCACGATAATGGTTCTATTATTATTTTATTTTAGACATTCCTTCGGATTATACTAGCAGTAAAAAAATTATAGTATCAATAAATTTACTACCTTAACGAGTTGAGTAAATTGATACTATTTTATGAGAAATTAAGAACAATAGCTTTTGATATACTGGTTTTTTTAACTTAAAAATCATAAAATTAAAAAAGAGGTTCCCAAAAAATTACGATCCTGTTTCACTCGTTATTTCCCTGCAAGTGATATCGTTTATAAGTCCAGGATGATGTCCTTGTGATTGGTTAAACCCCGTAACCGATGAGTGAACTGTAAATAATTATGCAAAATACTCTCCATTCGTCTAACGCAGGGGATGCGCAGTGAGCATACGGTTCAACACCTCGTTATTATCCTTCTCAGCTTCATTTTAGGGGAGATTTTATTCGCATGCAAAAGTAAGTAGTTGTTGCGCGTCATATAATCGAAACAAATCATGAGTCTTATCGTTTTGCGCTGAAAAAGTGCGTGAACAAATCGATGATTTGAGAATTAAAATGGAAACATGGATTTAAATTTCGTTTTTAAAAAAATCTATCTCGATAAAAAAGCGAAAACGTATGGAAAATTCTCACCCTTTCTTATCTCTATTTTAAAGAATAATAGAAATAAAGTTGGATCATTACTCGATGAAAAAGTAAAGAATGAATTATTATGTATTGAATTATTTTCATGCACATGGACATTGAAACAATAGATTTTTTATTTAGCTCTATTTTATTCAATATTAGAATAAGTTTAAAAAACAGCCTGATCTTGCATTCAAAGTAGAAGACAATTTTCCACGAGGAAATGTCTGTTTCGTTATAAAATATGTGGAAGATTCTAATGGTAAAGATTCTAATTTGAAGACTAGAATAAATACGAAAGATAATTACGACAATTTTTTATCGATAGAGCATTAAAAGAAACAACCAACAATAAAATGTAGAAATACAAAAATTGAATAGTACAAGATGAATCTTTTATTATTTTTGTAATGGCTTCTACATGATGGGAATTTTCAGATAAAGGTAATTTCAGGTTTAGAACCTTCCAAAAAAATACAAAGCTGGTGAATGATGATACGTTTATTTCAATGAAAGAAGTGGACTTGTTATAGATGAATTTATTGCATCAAATAAATTTATATTTACAGCAGAAGACACATAGTACATAAACATATCTACCTATCCTACTGATTATCTACATATATTAATTTGAATACTCTGTTTTTCAGCTAGATGTGTATTTTGACTTTTATTGCGAGTTAACTGGTAGTCACCATACAGTTATCATTCAGATAAACTGATAAAAGTCGATTCGAAGCGGATGTCAATCTGACACAATAAATAATACACTGGAATTCATTCCCTTTTTGTTGAAAGAAGTTAGAAAAGGTGTATAAACATTTTACACTCGGCAATTCAAATACGACACATTTTCCCGCAGCTAGACGATTTCGTCAACACGCATTTTCAACATTTTAAAAAGTGCATGAACATTGACATTAATTCTTCAATTGCCACTTTTAAGAAGACTAAGGGGTGTCGATGAATTAAAACGAAGCGTGTCTTTAAATGTAAAAATCTTTTTTTCTAGAGAACCATACTGAATATGCATTTATTCAAATTTTATGAAATGTCAAAGTTTAATTGACTAAAGACTTTATCAAAGACAGCATCAAAGTTATCGTGTGGAAAACGTTTTTGGAAACTACTCAAAGACTTTGACAAGTGTCTTCAAAGCGACTTCCAACGACACTTGATTTTTTAGTGTGCGCGCAATCGATCCTCGACTAAAAACACCTTCTTTCACGTTACTATACCCCTGAGTCCCTTAATGTTCACATATAAAAATCTTGTAAAAGGCTACCGAATAAATTATAGATGCCAGGAACAAAATTTAGGTATGAACCGTAGAAATAACTATTTCATACACGTGATTTTTATAGAAAAGTAGTTGAAGTTCGCGACGAAAACTACATTCATCTTATTTTATAACGGTTCAAATTATATGGGAGTCGTACGAAATTATACATTTGTTTCCATTTTCACCATATTAAAATTATGGCGCTTGCAGGGTTAATGAAAAATGCGTTACGAAAGAAATTTTCGAGATATTTTGGATTATTTACACTACACTTTTCTGGCCATCGAATAGATTTTCTTTCCCCCCCCCCCCTTCTGATTAAAAACAGTGGTAAATGAAACGATGCATAAAAAATTAACGGGAGGGAACGAATCTTTCTTTTTTTATAATCACAATTAACTTACATCATTAGCGACACCATGAAAATGACCAACATTTTATTAGCTACCTACAGTTTCTTAAATCTATTATCACACCAATTTATACATTTTCCTAAAGATACATGGATATGCAGTCTGTTCATCTTAAAAAGCATTTGTTGCACATTGCGAGTCATATGCCTTTCCAGAGATTACAAAAAGTCGCCATTGAAAATCCAACTTCATACATGATTATGCATTTCCAAGCAAATTTACAAATGAACATGTATGATTATGCATGAATTTTTAAGTAGTTTTGTTAAATCTTTTTGTTCTAGTGCAACGCGGTATTTTCAACTCCCTCCAACTTATTTTCAAGAGAAAAGTTGCTTGTCGAAATGTTATTCGACTTTATTCACAAGTCCATTTCGAACAAATTTACACACTTGGGAATCTTATTTCCAATTCTTCATTTACGCGACATTTTTTAATTTAACGTACATGTCAAGAAAATAAAACTTGGTTGCGAATTGGTGAATCACTGGCGCTCGGATTGAACAAAATTTAAACAAAATCCTCCACTATTTACTCTTCGACAAACATCTTTCTTTATCGGGGCACTTGTTACGATAAGATTTTATACGTGGACGTACATCGTCTCATGAGACATCTTTTTACATTCAATATATTTACAATATTTACACATACAAACGCGGATGTCTATCATTGCACATCCTCCCGCGATTAAATAGGTCGTTAATGACGTGGTAGAGCGAATAAGTTTTATATAAACACTGATGAACAAGAAATTGTATGAAAATTCACATAAGATACACAAATTGGTCCGAAAGGTTAATTAGAGTTTGAAGAACCAAATGATATTTTTCTGCTATTTTCGTATCGAAATAGTTTTAAGTTTCAAAAATAAATTAATAGTTTCAATGTTATATCGATACGAATTTTTATGTTCTTTAAATGTGATATAAATCTCGAATTCCGTAAAAAGTATATTTTTAAATAGAATTAATGTTTTGATCGAGTTCTACTGCAGAGTTACATTTCATTTTTTGTATGCTTATCTGATCTAATTCAACACAGGTGATACAGTTCACGGAGGGATTTCGCATGTAAAATGAATGCGGAAGCGTCAAAGAAAAATCCAGATAGACGAAGATATAGAAGAAACATTTTTTTAATACAACAAATATACGAAGGGATGCCTCGAAGCCGACTCAAATGGCTTTAATCAAATCATAAAAGATTAAATATAATTTATGTTCAATTTTGTACATTTCACAATTATTGTTCTAGTGTTTTGATTAAAACTGCCTGTAAAAAAAGATACAAATATAAATCTCTTGCTCTAATCACTTCGTGTATTGATCTCCATGGAATAAAACATTTTTAGGCTGAACAAATTTCTCGTGCAGTGAACAAAAATGTTTTCATAGAATAGCAACAATAGAACTTTGGACCATTAACAAAATTTCCATTTCTTATTCCATATATTTCATTGCGAATGAAAGAAATATTCAACTTTTTCTGCTTCCACGCACGTCAAAACTATGACAATCTTCTAAGATAATATCTTGAACAATTTCCACCCCCAGAGTACGTTCAGTTTCACTTATCAGTTTGAACGACTAAACCAAGATCGCTGGAATAACAAGATTGCGCCAAGACCAGTGGACAATGATTTTTTCTAGAAAATTGAACGGTTTCTTGTCACAACATTTTGCTCAGATAGTTGTTCGAACTCGGGGGTGGCAAAAGAAACGGATTGACAAAGGATTGGCCACTGGGCCCATGATGAACCGACGCATACACGGACTGTTGACCATTAGTTTGCCCGGAAGAGCCCAAACCGCTCAAAACCGGCGACCCCGCCTCGTGCAGCTTCCGCATGTGTTTCTTGAGGTCAAAATTCCTGCAGAAGCCCTTCCCGCAAATCTTGCACGAAAACGGTTTCTTGTCGTTGTGCGTGTGCATGTGAAACGTCAAGTTATAGATCTGATGAAAAGCCTTGTTGCATATGCTGCACTTGTACGCTTTCTCCCCGCTGTGGGTCAGTTTGTGATTTTTGTAGTTGCCCTTTTGATGAAAACCCTTGCCACAAAACTCGCAGACGAACGGCTTGTAATTCGCGTGGATTCGCGTGTGAGTATTCAAGGTCGAACTTCTGTTGAATGCTTTGCCGCAGGTTTGACATTTGTGCGGTTTTTCCGCGGTGTGGATGATTTTGTGCCGGCAGAGGGTGCTTGCTTGGCGAAAGCCTTTGTTGCAAATCTTGCAGACGAAGGGCCGCACCCCCGTGTGCACGGGCATGTGTCGCGTGAGGTTGTAATGCGCGTTAAAGACTTTCCCGCACTGCGGGCACGTGAACGTCTTCTGCTTCGCGGGATTGATTTCTCGGGAGCTCGGGCTCTTTTTTCCGCGCTGCGTCTCCGGGGAGCTCGACGTCAACGCATGCCTGGGAGACTCCTGCAGACCCGGAGGCGGTGAGCTGTGCGACGCCGCGGGAGTCGCCTGAGTCGGGGTTGGAAATGCCCGAAGAAGAGGACTTGGGTGATAGTACAAAAGAGGATAATGCTGCAGTAAGTTCTGGTGTCTCAAGGTCGGCACGTATTTCTTGAACGCCGACTCCAAGTGCGCGGAATACGAGAGGGACGGAATGGTCGTGGCCTGGGGGATGATCGTGGACATCGCGGGTTGACTCGGCTCCGTGAGGCGTTTGTCGGGTTCCATAATTTTCGCTATGGAGAATGTAAGATTTCTGCAAGGGGTGGGCGACGTCACCCTGTCCGGGGAAACATTCGTTGCCGATTCGGTGGCCATTGCGTTGCTCGAAGAAAACGGCTGCATGATGGATCTGGAAAAAAACAAAAGCAAACCGTTTGAATCGAACGTTTTTCATTGGATTCCCGAAGAACTTGAATAATAAACTTCGAATAGATATCGCGTGTTCATTTCCTTGTCTTTGTTTCAAGGTAAAGGCCTTTTCGAGCATGCAATTTATTCTGAGAATTGCGTACGGATAGCGCACTTACACCAAGTGCGCCGTCGTTACCGACGTGGTCCGTATGAATAACGCTGAATGAGATGTGAAATGGTCAGCACAGTTGAAGAGCAAGCTACCCTGAGGTATCGCGGGATTTGCACGGCGAAAAGTAAGAAATGTTTGCTTTACGGAATGGCACAGTATTTGGACTTGGAATGACGGTTGGAATTGGACAGAGACTTGGGGTTGTGAAGTGTATCAAAAAACTTCAAAAATGGATAACTAACGTCTTTTCATGGCGGATTCCATATTCACTCGTAAGCTGTGTCCTCGGAAATAGCATATTTCGTGTCAAATATATAATTCTTTAGCAAAGGTCAATGCAATGAATAGAAACATAGTTAAAGATCTTCATCTCTTAACGTAATGATTGCTCTATGATGTTCACTCGAGGAACATATGCTCTTATGTAATTTAACCCCAGCATATAACGTTCTCAACTCGATGCTTTATTTCCTATCGCGATCCTGCATTTCCCATGTGTACAACGGTGCAAAATATAGAACAGAGTTGAGAACGCCGGCTGCGGTCTCCCCTTAATTCAAACTATCAAGAGACAGGGCATACTCGCTAACTAAACCTTACGCTTCGCGTCGGACACTCGAGAAAATTTGCATTTCTAAATTCCCTCGTTTGCCCTAAACTCCATGACACGTCAACGGGAAAAGCCAAGGTGCGCAGTTCCGCTCGTTTGACTTTTTTTCCCGCACGCGCTCGTGAATAATCGACATTTTTACAGGAAAAATCTGTCCATCATCGAAACATTTGATATCCCGAAGTCTTTCGTGAGCCCCGCCCCATCCTGTAACTTCAATTGTCCTCATGCGAAAGCCAGCCCTATAATCGCTGGGGGATAACGAGGGACTAGGTAAATTTACCCCTGGAGAAAAAAGCGTGGAAAGCTGAGAGAACAGTGGGACAAAGAAGGAACGGTATCGTGAGAAAGGGAAGGGTCGGAGAGGAACCTTCCCCTCTCGTGACGCCTCTGCAGCCATGGAACACGGTATACGGTTGGAGCAACTGCCGACTAAATGCGAGCGACAAAGGACATGATATGTTGCGAGCAACCTAGGAACTGTTGCTCTCGGAGGCAACCTTCCGCTTCTCTCTTTCCTGTGGCTTCTGCACAGAATGGGAGGGAGAGTCGATGTCGAGAAAAGATGGCTCGGAGCGCAAGAAAGGGGAAACGAGTGTTCGAAGCTGGAATTAAGGATGAGACCGGGAAAAGATAGCGCCTATGATTGGCTTCTGCCAGCGAATTCGCTCCCAGTGGGGGGTTTGACGTTTCTCTGGGTGGGGGATACGTATTGTTACTGTACTTAACGAGCAGTCGGAGCAATCAGTATCGCTCCCCATTACCAGCGCGTCAATTCTACCAATTTATTTCAATCCAGACGGGATGCGGTCGACATTGCAGACACCATTTTGCTTCCACGCCTGACAAGAAATTACCGTTGTCTCGTCAAGAATAACATCGTGTCATGTTGTGACCCTTTGGCTCAATAGTTCATCGCTTTTCGCTAAAAATTTGTTAAAGAATTCCTACGTTAGTAATCAGTCATATCAAATCATTTTATGATTGTTACTTTCTCGAAATCTCCCGAAATATAGTTCAGGAATCCATCATAATTTTTCCGAGTACGCAAAAATATGATGCACGTACATTTTTTTATTTTACAAAACAGGAATATTTTACTGAATGAAATAAAACTCTTATGTATTTGATCATTTTCAGGCGGTATTTTTCACACTAATTTAAGCGTAACTGAAGTATCAGAGAATCGCGCGAATATAAATAGACACGATTATCGAAATCCAATCGAGCCAGTGAACAATTAGTAGCGAGGAAGAAATTGCTGGGATGCGCAGAAATTCGAAGGAGCTTGAAATGGCTTTACAAATTTACTCTTTGTGTTATCGGACCGTGTTAATTACCTTTTCTCTATCCTTCTCTATTCCTCTTTCTCCTTTCCTCTTTCATTAACCATATGCTCTTTTTTTTAATGATATCTGCTCTTCGATGTCAAATTTTGTTAAATCAAATGTAACAAGAAACAATATCTGAAATCCTCGGAGGTAACGTAATTTTCGTTGCGCGTTTTAAACATTCTTAATCAAATACAGAAAAGATCGTTTGACTCGTAATTTGACCACAGAAGTACGTGAAATTTCAACCAAACTTCTAAATGCCTTCTGCGTGAACAATCTAAAGGAAGAGGGTAAATAACAGTGTAGTTTCGCGTGTGGAGAGAACATCAATCAACAAACCCTTATTCTAGTGAACCTGCTCATGAGCTCGTACTCCCATCGCTCTTCTCCGTTAAGTGGCGATAAGGAAATAAGGTGCCTCAAGGAAATTCGTCAGTTAATTTGTACATGGGCACTTCGCGCAGCCAAAAAAAAACGCACGAAAGTAGAAGATACAAATGACCTTTTCCTCGAGGAATATACAAATTGAAATGGCCAATGCTGAAAAACTTGGAAGTAAAATTAATCTGAAACTCAACATTTTTAACAATAGAGTCTTATCAAAGGGTTTTTATATTTTTTAACGAAAATCTTTTTATGTTCAAACTGACAATCTTATTGGTCCGTTCCTAAAACTCAAACTTTTGAAATCAATCGTGGAAATGGGTTAAGAATAATTAGCTTCAGAAGTGCAAAAAGGTGCAGCAGAATGTGATATAAAGCGTAATACTCTTTCGTATTCTTCTTCATTACTCTTTGACGCAAAGCGGATTCACTTTCTTATCATACAACCTGATTTTTAGTGAGCTCATTTCCATGGCCAATTAAAAAAATATGCGAGTGAATAACGATCTATTTCAAGACTTATTTTATTTCGTTTAACTCTTTGAGCGATGCGCTGGCACAGAAAATTTCGACGTTTTCAACTCTTAAAATGTATACGAGCATAATCAAGTACACTAATTTCATTTTATATTCATCACAATATATTTTTAAACATCTATATCGGTGGTTAATGCAGATAATAGAAAAACGCGTCTCAAAAGACTAAACCGTTAATGATGAATGAAAAACTGAAACTTAATTTACATAAAAAATGAGATTACAATTGTTGGTAAAATCCCTGCTACATGCATAAGTGTCAGAGCCGCTTATATGAGCAAACGCTTCGATTCTAAAGGCGGAGTACTTGCCCACGTGCAAGCTAGTTTAAATGACGCATTTGCAAAAAGACGCGGATGTACTGGAGCGTTTGAAAACTCGACTTTGCGTTGTGTCGTGTACCAGATTCCGTGGGGGTTCGCAGCTGCACGACCTACGGGGGTCCGGCGCGGTGCCCCACGTAAGGCACCGGGAGGTACCTCGTTATCACTGAATGTAGTTCGCTCTTTTTAACCGAAACCACCCCTCACTGCGAGGCTGTTGGCGCTCTTATAAACATACGAATCGCCACCATGGGAAAGATCGTCATTTGGAGGCACGTACACGTCACTCGTTTGAAGCTTGTTCTTGTCACTGACATTTTTCATCGCCGCGTTTACAAAAGTTCATTATTACAGCGTCAAGAACGTTCTCGTGTCCTCCTCGAAAAACAACGTCTTGCATTTCTAGTGCTGGGAACATTAATTCCTTGAATTGTATTCCGCCGAAAGAAACTCATTCGTTGACTTTAATTTATGATGATTAACTTTTAATTTTGTATTAGTATTGAAGCTCCTTTGCACTGTATTTTTGGGAAGAAAAAGGGAATGAATTCTTCCAAGATCATTCCCCATTGAGATTTCAATATATGTACAGTCTAAAAAGTCCATCAAACTAGGAGTGGCATGAAGTTTACATTCAATTCGAGCTCGAGATCGTTAGAGTTTTGTCAAACAGTGGGATTACGCTAAGGCAGTGTGTACACAAATACATTCAGGCGACGTAGTTGAATACGCTTGCACGTATATCTGCATACACTGCCAGCCATTTACTGTGGGGAATAAATGTATTGATGACCGTCTGTGCACGTTCATTGAGTATATTTCGTCAAATCCACACAATAGTTTGTAACCTGAGAATGCGGCCTTTTAACTGTACTGCGGTGACGGCAATAACTGCTCAAATTATATCTTTGATACCGAAAGAAGAATAGAGTTGTCCCTCGAATTGACTCCTATAAAAAGCTACTTTTGGATATTGCGAAACAAAAGATTAAATTTACATTCGTGTTCTCGTTTTACGCAGTAATACGCGAAGCATAATTTTCGAGCAAAGATTTTTTCAACGCATTCAACGCTCCTGGAAGACAATGCGAATCACAATAGGCTGTACTTCAAACCCATAAGCCAGAGTCGTCGTCCATGAGCCCTTCCACAACTTCCGTTCTTATTCAGCAAGATCACAGTTCGCGATACTTGGCCTCTGAAAGAAGAATAGGCCAAATTTGATACCGAAGCCCGGAAGTCTCGCGTGCCATTTGCTTCGCCCGATACACATTTATCCCCCGTCTTTAAGATGAATGGGGAATTCCTTAAGTGGCGCGTGCCAGTCTCAAACATAGCCAAACGTCGCCGCTGCTTCTGGGGATCGAGTTGTCAAGAGTAGAGAACATGAGCGCAGCAGACTGCTACCGTTCCAGACGCAGACTGCTCCTGTGCTCCGAAACTCTTTTGTTTCGCATCGCACTATTGTATTTCCAACCATTTGTCGGATCACGCCTATTCGCGTGGGTGTATTCGCGTTAAATTTGTGAATTTGGTAACGAAGTTGGAATTTTGCAGACGGAAGATGTCGAGAAAGTCACTGAAATGTATAAAATTTACACTGTATTCTCGAACCTCTTAAATTTACTTCATTTTCTCAAATAAATTAGTAATAAGTATATCTTAAGATTACTAAGAATGTTGGTGAATTTTCCAAGCTGATTTGATTGAGATGTAACGATGGCGTCGGAGATGCAGCGATTGAAAATAATTTAAACATGTATTCTGGAGTAGTCCACGAATAACGAGAAAAGTACCATACGGTTGGTCAGATCAGGAATCTCGATGAAATACTAATGGAAATATTGACGGACTTGAGCATTACTGCTAAGTGAATTCCGCGGTACCATAGACTCTCGTAAAAATTTCGTCCACATTACATCCATATCCGATATTGGTTATATGGTCGATTTGGGGTGCGTGCAACCTATCGTTCCCACAATCCATTGATAAGCACGTCAAATTCACCAACAACACACTTCTCCTCGAGCAAATCATGCCCCTTGGCAATCGTTGGCCGGGGAATCGATCTTGAATCAACTATCCAATGATTGAAATAGCACCATTCACATTACGATTCTGACGTTTCAGTCACGAACACGCTTCGATTTTACGCCGATGAAGTTACAATCGAGAACACAATCAACGAACGTAATTATAAGAAACAGATCTTTGCGACGTCATCGAAAAATGGAAGGAAACATTTTTCGAGAATGTAATTCTACTTGTTCGAAAATATGCACTACCTTTACTCTGATCTGTGGTTTATTCAAAATCAAAAAGATAGGCCAAAATTCGTGAAGGAAATGAGTGC